>OOFE01049318.1:68647-90601 GCA_900323365.1 Monocentris japonica
GTTTATTTTGTAGCATGTAAATCACACTAGCCTGACACTTACTAAACCTTATTACACTTATTACAGTAATGTGGTGGTAAATAAAAAGGACCTCCAGTTGGTGATCATAAGATGTCACAACCACCCATATAAACCAAAATCAATAACACTTTCAGAAACTTATTAATTTATGCCTTTTTCCTTGAGAACAACTGATCTTCAAATAACTTATATCAATTTGATACTGCCTACTATGATGTCTACTGTTACCTGATAAAGATTTATGTCAGCCTAAAAAGGTGGGTGATCTGAATTTAGGTGGGTTTACCCTCCACAACAGACTGACTGACTGACTGTACAAATAATGTGTAGTAAGAAACCATGTTTCACAAATTGGGTTGCAACCAGCAACAGCCTTGTAGTGACTGAACCAGAGCTGGAGACTTGACTTGAGCGGAGAGACTTGAAAAACACCTCTGGAATAGCCAGTAGTGGAGTTTGAGAGAACAACCACGAAACTCAAAACTCCCCAGTCTGTGACTTATTTTCTAATTGTCACATTAAGGTGAAGGAGAATTGCAGACGATTGCCGTGGGAGGAGATTCATTTTGCGCTTTAAGTGGAGCAGAGCTGATGGCTGGAGAAAGGGGGCGATCACAGGGACACAAAAGAATGTCATCTGCAGGGTATTTTTAGAGTGTGAGGTGCACTGATAACTGGCTGCCACCGCAATCTGCCTGCAGGTTTCTCTGCCATAATAACTGTTCTCATTCTGTGGATTCACTTACAATTAAATCCTCAAAGACAGAAAGACAGGCAGGCTGGTTGACTGCCTCTCATCACATGCACGCACGCACGCGCGCGCACACACACACATACATTCACAGAAGAGCAAATGCATACACACGAACACACATGCAAACAAACACTCAAGAGCACACACATACACACGTACATACACATACACACAATATGCACACACACACACACAGACGTGAGACTGCACGAATACACGGATTTCTCTCTCATGTCAAACTACTTGAGTCATTTCAGGGATAACAGCGCCCCCTACTGGTAATAGACCATTATACACAGACAAGAGAAAGATCATTTTATTCTTTTCCTTTTTAACGGGCTTGGAAGGTGATTTGCTGCTTTTAGTTGTAACAATATATTTACGTGATAAGAGGAAAGACAGGAAGAAAAATCATGTCCATTTTATTGTTAATCTTAGTTCATCATAATTCAAACCCTTACCGTTGATAGTTTGAACGTTGCTTGCTTGATAACAGCATGAAGACCAGTGAACTAAGCAATACAAGACATTTTCTTATATCGAATTTCTTTGAACAGACAATACATTTGCGCTCTTTTAATAGTATTACGATTAGCCTCCTAAGTGTCGGGATGCCTTGGCCATCTGACTCTGACGCTCGGGCGCATACCGGAAGTGACCGGGCTGTCACAAACGGACCTAAACATGGCGAGCTCTCTGGCTAGGAGGATTCACGAAACAATGTTTTCCTTACCATGGCAGACAAAACATAACACATGGATATGCTATTTTATTCTGGCAATATATTTGACGTCGCAGGCAGCTGTGGCTAAGCAGGACAGCCCCAAAGAAATTACCGACGGGAACTGGGAGGAAATCTTGACAGGAGAATGGATGATTGAATTGTCAGTACCATGCTAAGTGCTAAATGCTAAGCTAAGCAGCTAGCTAGCACGTCTGTTTAGTTGGCGCGCATAATTTTGACATGCTTTCTCCACTCCTCGTAAGATTTAAAGTCTGAATGTCATATCTTATCCGATTATTAGCTTGTTGGGCTCCGCGTTGTGCTGACTGGTTGCTAAATGGCCAAGAATAGCTATGCTAACTGCTAACTTCTAGCTGGTATTATGCTAGCGGATGTTAAGTTAATAATCAATGATCATTCAATCTTAATCCATAGTCAGTGATTCTTTCAAGGTTGACGTACACGATCGTGGATTTTTTCTTTGGGCTTTCCTTGTGAAATAATCAATATTGTGCTTGGTTCTCCTAAATGCCCTCAGCTTTGCACCCTGGTGTCCGGCATGCCAGCAGCTCCAGCCTGTGTGGACTGAGTTTGCGGACTGGGGGGAGGACATGGGGGTCAACATAGCCAAGGTGGACGTTACAGAACAACCTGGTAGGCCTGAATGACCTCTCCTACGTTGGCAGCTAGACTTTGGCTCCTGTATTTCCAAGCCACTGTGGGATCCCTCAAAGACTCGCCCATTAACCTAGCCTGTCTGTCAAATGTTTATCTGAAATTCCCCTCAGCTTAGTTAAGAGCCAAATCGTTGCTTCCTGCACACTAACAGTACAATCTTCCTTCCCCTGTAAGGTTTGAGTGGTCGATTCATCATCACCTCACTTCCTACCATTTACCAGTAAGTTCTCTGGCATTTTGTGGTTTTTATTGTTTCCTTAGCATAACTGCCTGTGTTGTAATCAGACTTGAACAGTCTTGTCAGAAAATAGTTAATTTACTTTAAAACTTTTAAAGCTACGTATTCCCCTAACTTGATTATCTATTCTTTAGTGAGTTGTAGCATGATGTAACATTTTTAAAAGATGATGTGTTGACTTTTGCACGTTTTTGTTATACACCAACATCAGTTCGGGAAGAAAAACAACTTTGTCATTTGTCAGCATCAATACAGTTCAGAGTTTTGCTTTATTTGCTTGCTGTGTGTCTGTGTGTGTGTGTTTCAGTTGCAAGGATGGTGTGTTCCGGAAGTACCAAGGAGCTCGTACCAAAGATGACTTCCTTAGTTTCATTGATGAGCAGAAGTGGCAAGCGATAGAGCCAATTTCCTCTTGGTTTGGGCCATCTTCCATTTTGTGAGTTCCTGACTTGACAGCTGTTGCATGCAGTGTGATGACGATGTTCTGAGTCTTTGAATTCTTTAAGTTTTGACTTTGCAGTGATTACTGAACACTACATTGTCTAATTTTGTTATCAGCCCAATAATCCTGTATCCCTATTGTACCCCTTCACTTCACAATAACAGAAAAAAATGAGATGCCTTTCCTGCAAACTCTTTTCTTACTATCTTTCCATTGGTTTTGAAATGAGAAACCCACTCATCGTATCAGTATAATCGCCTCTTCCTCCTCTCGCTATTGTTCATGCAGAGACTGTGTAGTTATGTTACAACTTGACAAAACCTTATTTTATTACATGCTGGTATTTCCTCTTCTTTTGGCAGAATGAATTCAATGTCTGCTTTGTTCAAGCTCTCCATGTTTATCCGGGTAAGTGAGGATTTCATTCGTGAATGCAGTGACTGGCAACAGGATAACTATTATATATGGGGAGATCTTTCTTTCATTGGCTACAGTCCATAGAAAGTGGCATGTGTGTCCCAACTCAGCAGAGTGTAAAACTACATCTAAAAATCAGTTGTACAATAGGTACACAAGAAATTTGACCTGGTTCATTGAGATAACGCATTATAAGTCAGTTACATGATACAGTATTTACAGAACAAGTTGCTGAACAAACATAACATAACCTCACATATACTGAAGAAAGGATGTACTGTAGGACACTAGACTAAACATACAGTAAACACACTGCAAGTATTGATTCAGGGGGAAATGGGCCTGTGGGTTCATGCAGAAGTAGCTTGTTTACTTGTAGCTTGTTGTTGCTTGTAGATCTAGTTACCTTTTTGAAGGTTTCAGCCCCGTGTTGGCTAGCATCTGCGCTGCTGATGTGTCCTTGAGCAAGACACTGAATCCCTACCAGCTGTAGCTGACTCTGACCTCTGACCTCGGAGGCGGGCAAATGAAAAGAGAATTTCCCTATGGTGATCAATAAAGTATTGCACGATTATTCATTAAAACAAGACCTGGGACATTCACCAAAAAAATGTAACATTTAAAAAGACACTGACAGACACAAACTAAAAATATCTCCTCAAGAGCTTTTACTTGATATAGAGGTCTCATTTTTGCCCGAAACGCCAGTTTCATACTTCTGGCTCCAAGCCCTCGATATATATCTTTTGATGAAAGGAAATAACAATTCTGGCATTTTATAATAAATCACATTGGTGTGTATATATACAGGATGTACAAAAATCTACTGGTAATCACATTAACAGGTCTACAGAAGGCCATGCTTTGGTACAGAGTATGTCTAGGTGTGTAGACGTGTTGTAAAAAAAAAAAAAAAAACGACCTGATGTACAGGAAAGGTGCATGTTCATTGTCATGGAATTTGATGAGTGAAGTAATGTGGAAATGACCGACCACTGTTTTGCTACCTGGAATAAAAATGTCTGTTTTCCTCTTTTTCAGCGTTGTCATAACTACCTGACAGAGCAGTTGGGCATCCCTGTTTGGGGATCATATGTTATCTTTGGCTTGGCCACCCTCTTCTCTGGCCTTGCGTTGGGACTGGTGAGTTATCTTGGTGCACTGAATATGTACCTTTTAATAAAACGATGAACGACACTGATTTTGAAAAACGTTATTTGTTCTCTTTCTAGATACTGGTGTTCATCGCCGATTTTGTCTTCCCGTCACGTCGATTTTCTTCCTCAGACTACTACCAGAGTGAGTGGTGAACTAATGTGCATACTGTTAGCCCTTATTCATTTAACGTGGAGAAAAAAACTGTACAGACAGTTGCACTAATCCTGTCACATCAGCCCTGAGCATCATTTACAACAGATCACGATATTAGTTTGTCTATAGTACAGTATTCTGAGAAAAACTGTTCTGTTTTTGAAGTTTAGCTTGTTTATGGCGGAGCTGTGAGGGGTCACTGTCTCTTAAATGTTTGCGCTGCAGAGAAACAGTCAATGGAGCAAGCGAGGCTGATCCAGCAACAGGAGGAGGAGCAGGAGGCTGACGGCGAGGAAGATGATGACGAAGAGGAGGAGGAGGATGGGGAACAGGATGAGGTCTGGAGGAGGAGGCGGAGAGGGTCCCCCGAGGGCCGCCCAGAACCCAAGGGACAGGGTTTCCCAGATGAAGCCCTGAGAAAGAGGGTGGTGGGCAACCGTGAGGAGGAGGAGGACACCTAGAGAGGCAGTAAGGGAAAATGGAGATGGCCCCTACTCCCTTGAGAAGAGCGCCGTGGAGTCAGCGGAGTGGGAGGAGCCTTGGTCCTGAGCAGCAGCAGCAGTGTTTACAGCAGGGAGCCCTGAAACCCCCCTCCCCCCCTGGGCCCCCAGCAACTCCTTGCTTCTTTTCTTCTCCTCCTTCCCTCTCCCTCCTTCCACTTCACTGGGAGCACTTTGGACTCTCGCAACCGTTCTCGCCGCCTGACCAGCAGGCGCCTTCAGTAAACACTCCCAACACCTGTTCTCCCTTCTGGAAACAAATCACCGGGGTGAGGTTTTGGTATGAAGTGCAGTAGAGCTGGATTTTTCAGTTTTGGTTATGCTATGCATCATTTTTTAAATGTGTGTGTTATTGTATGTTTATCTCTGTTGAAATATTATCCATAGCTTGCGTTTGGGCTTCGTTATTTTATTGTCCATTTGATGTATACCTATATTTTATGTCACCTATATTTCAGATATCTTATCATTTATTTCTAGTCTGTCTTGACAGTTTAACCCACCATTGTAACTCTGCACCTTCAGTGTATATCAGAGTGCACAGGAAGGGACTCGCCCCGCCCCCTATTGTCTCCTCATTCTGTGTAAGGTGTGCATGCTTGGCACAGGGTGTGACGATTGATGTTGTTTGGGGCAGGAACCCTCCTTACGCCATTCATGCTCTGCCCAACAATCCCACCACGATATCGACTTTGAGCAGCGCTGTTGTCCTTATACAGTGTTGTCTCTGTAAGACTGGACCACGCTAGATGGAAATAAATATACTCTGCTACTATTATTACTCACTCCAAATTAAAGGTCTGGCGAATGTTGTTAGGTTGTACTGTAAATGTCCCCATTATGTGATGCCAGTCAGACAAGGGGATGTTTTTTTGTTTCTAATGTTCACTTGTGATTCCCTCACTATTAAAGGAGGTTTACTTATTGATCCCAGATGTGTTGTCAACCATCAGATAGCTCTACAATGCATTGCATTTACACCAGTAAACAGGGGGGCTATTCAAGGACCCTGCCCCCCCCTTTATAACTTAACCGTGTGATACATGGAGTGAGGTTGGGCATGTCCTGAAGTTGCTGTACCTGCTCTGCTACGTGGAATAGCAAGAGGACCAGAACAATGCTGTCATTGTGACAAATAATTCAGCATACTGTAATCTTTTTTTACAGTTTACAATTGGACTTATTTTTAGTCTCAAAATGGGACAGTTGACATGGTAACTGTTTTTTTCCTTGAAATATAACCTTAATTAAATTCAGTTGATTTCAACCAAATGAGTGCCATTCATATGTACACTGGTTTCAACAGCAGCCTTGATACTTCTATTGTCGCTCCTATGACACCAGTACAACACATTTCACTCCGTGGTTTTGATGATGCTGATGATGACTAGCATAGATTCTGTTTTTCATGCTGCTTTTCATTCCAAAAACCAACTCACTCACTCAGTTTTGTGATGGTTGAAACAGGTTGTAATTGTTACCCAACTACTCATGGCTTGTAGCTTTCACACTTCTCCTATGGGTGCATTACTCTCAGCCAGCTGTGCTCCTTAACTGTGTGAACATTTCTTTCAATAAAGAGTCAACTCTCAAAACCATCTCGGTCTCACCGTCGAACATTTTTCTGGTTTCCATCAATGAGCATTAAAAAAAATCAGCACAGACTTGAACCTCCTGGGCAGTGGGATGCTGCCCTTCAACCAGCCCCCATGCTGGCAAGCATATACCCTGCTGAAGTGTCCCTGAATCCCTACCACATCCAGAGGTGCTGTTCTGTAGCTGATCCTGACCTCTGACCTCCCTGTGGAGGGTTCAAGCAAAAAGAGAATTTCCTTAAGAAGATCAATTTAGTATCACGTTATTAGTAACACATTTTCAGTACCCCCCCAATATATAGGGATTTTCAGGTTTTTTATCATGATAAAAAAAAATTTCTGTAAATACAACTCCAATTATTTTTTAATAATAATAGAAGATGCACTGACAATGTCAAATTTATTTTGAAACTTCTCATGGAGCTCAGTTTTAGATTTGGTCCAGTCCTTCCCAGTAGATGTCAGTCTTGCACTCATTTTCCACAATGGTCAGCCCATAACCTGCAGATACCAAAGGAGCTCTTATTCTGTAGATTCACCAGTATTCCCAAGAAGCAATTTGTTATCAAAAACGTAGATGGATGTTTCAGTCTACCACCCCGAGGCCTATATCACAGCATTTACACCACACTTTGGGGAATAGGCAACAGGACATTGTCAATAGAAGACCGTGGACAATTTCAGCAAATGTAAAGAAACGGTATACATTTCCTACGCTTCATTCTCTGGGGACTTTCCATTTCCTTAGTAGCCTGCCTCAGTCACTTCCCTCCTCCCGGGAGGATAACCCTGGCATTACTCCCTCTGGATTAAGAGCAGAGCCGGTCAGCAGAGTGGATCTCTAATCAGCGCTGTCATTGCAGCTTGAGTACCCTTCTGCACACGCTCTGTTTAGCATTGGCTAAGCTCTCCAAGGGGAAGAGCAGGAAGGTGTTAGGGCCTCCAAGGGATTCCTCTGCCTTCCGATGCCCGCCTACTATAAGGCCCTCTCTGATGTGTCTTGTGATGTGCAACAAAAGGTACAGCAAGGGCATAGTGTGTGCACATCAAAAATCCTGACCAGATGCTTGATGAAAGACACTTGCACAGTCAATTGATGCTGCCTCAGTGATTTCATCATTAAGCGTACACAGATTCCTCTGCACTGGATGGGCAGTCAACTGTTTTACTGTCTTAGCGCCGCGAAACAAGAAGTGAACACAGATGGCACCGCTGCTGGTTAAGTGGATTTTGTTCTCATTCATTTAGTTTGCTTCGGTCCATATGGTTTTCTGTTGTCCTTGTTTTCACTTTACCAGCAAAGTGTCACATCTGTGGCAATAGAGGGAAGCTGGAATTTGACATCTTAATCAAAGTCAATTTTGAAAACACATTTGTTGTTTTTTCTCCTTTTTTTCCTTTGGTTTTAACTCCTATTCCTGTTTAAATACTACTACTACTACTACTACTACTACTACTACTACTACTACTACTACTAATATCAATGATTCCCTGAATGTTCCAGCCAAACAACACACCATGTGATCACATTCTGTCATACCTGCTTGTCTGTGTCCACGATCATGTGCTGTTGTTTTAAATGTAAAAAGGTCACGTGGAAAATGTGCTTTTGGCCTCCTGTGCTGTACGGCTATTCTGTTTCACTTGCTGTAATTGCACTTGACAATGACTAATTTGCTGGTTGGGTCTGATCAGAGAATGTGTGATTGATGGTTTTGGTTTTGCAGAGCACATTTATTCCAAATGCATATTATTTTAAAGGCAAATTTTCCATTTGTTCCATCCACTGTCACGCCATTACAGTTTTATGATGCTGAGGGGCAGTGAGGTGGCGCTGCCTTCCTGAGTGCCTCTTCATTAACTAGCAAGGAGGGGAAGTAAGTGTAGATGAAGGTGCCCTGGTGTTTGTGTGTGTGTGTGTGTGTGTGAGAGAGAGAAAGAGAGAGAAAGAGAGAGAGAGAGAGATGGAGATAATAAACACAAAGATAAAAAAACAGCCCCACTGTGCCGATGCCTAGAGATAGTCTAGGATGAGAAGAACAGACCTGCATGGCCAATGTTCTGCAGTAGAGAGAGAGAGAGAGAGAGAGAGAGAGAGAGAGAGAGAGATGGGCTTGCCCTCTATCTACTGTAACGGCGGTGGGGTCTGTGAACTTGGACGGGGAGCGTCCTGAACCTGAGTCACTTTTTCCACGTCAGCGGCGATCAGCAGACCACAAACGCAAACAGAGACTTTCAAGGTCTGGTTTCCCACACTCTCCGGTGTTGTTTCCATACTCTGTTTCAGATTTCATCATATTCACACTATAAATCAGTTTGCTTTCCATTTTGCAACTGCATTTTTTTTTTGTATATTTTTGTTTTTGACTACTTCCATAAGCTGGTAGTGCAAGTGGCTCATTCACAAGAGGGAAGATAGGAATTCTAGATGATAGAGTCAACCAACCAGCCTTCCATGCCTCAGCCCTAGTTAGTCTCATTTTATGATCAATACCAGATAAGTACGCAAGACAAGGGAGAAGCATTTTTGGATTGAAGCCTTTTTGAATTGAAACCCCTGGGCCAGTGGCCATAAGGGGTTTTGTTCAAACCACAAAAATCCATGAGAAAAACAAGGCAGTGTTATATGATCCTGCCTCTCTCACTGGGCTACTGGACGCCAGCGAGGTGCGAGTGGTGAGCGGACAACAAGGCAGCACTTGTTCTCCAAGCTGCTGCGTCCTCTCAATGTCCTCCATGTGGTCAGCCCATTAAAACCCAAAAAGAAGATGAAGAGATTGGGATTCCTGTGTTTGGGCTTGTAATGATGATTTATTTCTGCCATCTACCTGAAATTCTGTGCTATACAAAGACAATACCTCTAGGTTGTTCCAGGTTGAAGTCCATTGTACCGTCACAGATCAGTAAGAAACTATGACTGTGTAGTGAGTAATTGTGTCTCCTCTAAGACTACAATCCATCCAAATGGTTTTTGTCACAATGCCACCGGCAGTATTGCCCTCTGCTCACCCATATTTATATCTATGAGGAGTGTGTCATTTCCTGCCAGGCAAGATAATAACATGTTGGCTCCAACGTAAATCAGACATGAAAAACAAAAGCTCGCTGGTGTGGTTGTGTCTCCCCTCCAGTGTAGGTACATGTTCAGGAAATCTTAGTGGTTATGCCAGCGGGAAATTCCTGCCCATGTCTTTGCCTGGATCCAAGGGTCTTTCTCTCACTGCAATACAAGGTACTAAAATAGCAGCACATGCTCCCATGAGTATAAACACCCTGGAAAATGTACTTGCAATGTGGTGGCTGGTCCAGAACAAGGGCTAAAGCAAAGCAAGATGGACAAACAGAAGAAAGTCAATTTTGTTTCTTATTATTTTTACAAATTGATGTGACTCAGCTTTTTGACTCATGCAAGGGGAAATGCCTTTAATTTGCTGCTCATAAAAGTCTTTTTGGCTTTGTAAAACCTCCCAACAAATCATGCTATGGTCAACTTGGGCTTTAGGCAGGAAACAAATGCTAACTATATTTATAAAGCACTTTTCTTAACAAAGTTACAAAGTGCTGTAAAACAAAAATGGAACAAAACAAACAAACTAAAAAAAAAAAAGAGAAAAGACTTGGACTGGACTATGTAACAGAAGCATCATCACAACAATACAAATGTACACAACATTTGTAACACCATAAGCAGGAAAGGGCACACTAATAAATGATATCTGCTGCCTGAATGTCATATAATACTGGTCCGTGTAAATTCAGGTTTAAAATGATCTCAAGGATCAGTACAGTAGTACATGGTCAGTCACGAGGAACGCTAAATGGTTGAATGTTTATCTACGAGTCAAAGTTGTTGCTGTAGTGATTTAAGATGTGTCTGGTGGGTTGGGTCGGTGTAAAGATAGACGCTCTCTGGTCAGGAGGAGGCTGATGTTTACTGAGACTTTCAACCAAACTCAATGAGGGGTGCAGTTTCCATGGATATGAAGGTTTGTTGTGGAGCACAGCACCTGATGCGAAACACACATCTGGTTCTCTCGGTTCCCTGTTTAATTATTATCGTGGGTCGGCACTCAGGAACCTATCTGAGTAAAAGTTGGTTGTGCGTTTAAGAGTGGGCGTGTGTTTAGACATTCCTTCACTCACTTTTCCATGTGAAAGGAGAGATCCTTCAAACGTCTTAACGTCTCACAGGCACCGGACACACAAAAAGGTAGGGATGTCTGCTCACTGTTTTGCTGCTCCCAAAATGTGGCTGAAATGGTTGACATGTCATAACCACATTGTCATAACCAGTAATAAAACACATTTTTGCAGCAGCGAAACAACGAGTGGACATCCTCTCCTTTTTGTGCTGACAGTTTATCAATATGCCCATACTGGAGACAGTTTGCCCACCCTGTGAGGTCCAACAGGCCCCTGAGTGTCTCAAGAGCTGATTTACAGACTATTAAAGGCCATGGCTCAGGCACTTGAAGAACAGCAGTGCACTACAGGACGCCAGATAACAGAGGGCCAGGTCAGGGCCCCGGGGCCACAAGCTTTACATATTTTTGTGGAGGTTTGGTCTCTGCTGTAGGTCAGGGCTGATGTGTTTTTCCTTTCACATCACGTTTATATGCTCTAGTCTATATAAAGCCGGTCTAAATCAACCACATGGAAATCAAAACAAATGTAGTTTATTTCACCATTGAAAGATACAAAGATTGAAAGATACAAATGTAAGTTCATCTGAGTATTTCTCTGTTCGGTTCTCTGTCATCATGGAGCAAACTTCCTGCGGTTGCATAACTGGAAGATGGTGGTGATGCCCCACAGCGCTTTGGGTTGTTGTCATGGGTGGTATTATAGTTGCACAGTCAGATGTGGCATCAAAGCATTTCCTCTAACCAGTAGTGACAGGTTGTTGTGGCCTTTGGCCTGTAGCACAGGATTCACCTCTGTGTCTGAGAGACAGTACTGAACAGCAACTTTTAAAAGCACAATTTAAAAGAGGACAAGCAGCACAATCCTAAAGTCTGAGAACCTTTTGACTTTTTAAACCTTTATTTAACCAGACAAATTGAATAAAACATAATGTCATTTAAAGCAACAACCTTGGTAGTTTCAGGTGTTACATTCATACACACATTCACACCAGGTTAGCTGCCAAGAACAACTTAGTTTTGCACTGTTGGCTACGGAGCAGCTCCTCTGGAGTAGCTGGGGGTTCACGGGCACCTCATCACTTCTTGTTGAGGTGATAGTGAGCATGTCTTCTTCCCTTTCCCTGTCCAGATTTGTAAGACGATGAGTGGATTTGAACTTCCAGGCACAAGACTGTATTTCTGTAGCCGTTAGGCTGCCGCTGCCACAAATGTGCATGGTATATAACACTGAGGAATTCAGCCAGGTTGTTTCTTGTTGGCTTATTAATACAACGAAGAAGATTTGCTGAAAGGAACCTCATAACAATAGCTCTGTTATCCACTTGAGAGTAATGATATGATATTATCCAGGATGCAAAACAGCCAATCCTCTGAAACACACCGGATCCCAACCGCATCAAGGTGGTCTCCACACTTCCCTAACTCTAAGAACACACTTCCTGGCACAATTCCTGCCACACAGCTCACACTTCCTGTTTATCTTTAAAACACAGTGTCAGGAAAAGGGCTTCTGGTGCCATCTCTGAGGGCAGGGCTATGACTCCAGCATTTCTCTGGAGAATCGCAGCTGTTGGGGAGGAGGAGGCAGAAAGATTGCCTATTTCTGTATCGTCCTGACAGCCTTGCAGAAAGAAGATGCCATGATTACCAAGAGGTAATTGCAAGGTTTATATGACAGGGGAACAATTACTGAACATCATCAGCAGCCTCCGTGTCTCAGAGGCAGAGGCCTTTTAATTGCAGGGCTCCGGTGTTTGTCAACATGTATTTTTAGGGAAGGCTCAGGAGTAATGTAAGGGCTCACGTAAGTCTATAGGATGTCTAAACGTCACAGGGTGTCGACCCCTATGCATTTCAGTACTGTTTATCCTCTTCTGCCACTTGTATTTTCATAGAGATGCTTTACCAGAGTGCTGATGCACATGCAGCAAGGTCAAACAATGCAATTAACTTTGCAGACACTGATGCATGAAGAGGTTTTCACTGCATTTTTGATCTCGAGCTTGATGAAGCTTGATGATGGGTCACTTGACAGCAAGGCAAACTGCTGCAGACTGGTTCAGAATCAAAATCACCAAGCACAATAAATGAAGTCTTTGTGGCGTTGGCGGGTATCTTAACACACTACACACATAGGACAATAGGACCTCACATAAAGTGCAAAGGGGCGGAGGAAGACAAATGACGGTAGACAAATATACATCCATCATGGCGTACAGTATGGTGTCAGCTGCAGAGGAGGTATGGTGAGTTCAGCAGCGCGTCGGACCAGTGAGGTTAGACTGTATAGGATGAAATATGAGTATGAGGGCAATAATATTAGGATGAAATGTCCTGAAATGGCCGGCGGCTGCCTCTGACTTTGCTGAGAGGTTGGAGTCCACAGAGGAGGGAAGGACAACAGGAAGATTTTACGACCTTCCTGATTGGAGTACACGAGGGGAAGGGAGCACGGGTCTTAACTCACTTCAGTAATGAACTTATCAGAGGCTGTGCTCATGTTTCATGTCATCCGACTTCCACTACCTCTTCCTCCTGCTGCCGGCGGCTTGTGGTCAGCCGAGGAATATTAAAATGATCCACTGCACATGTTCGGCCTTTTCACAGGCTCGTTATTTCCCATCCATCGAGTATGGATTGAATCCTGTGGGAACAAGGGGCTATATTACATCTCCGTCTTAAATCCTTCAAGTCATGTTTATCCCCTGAGGGACGCAGGGTGATTCAGCACTTGTGTCTCTCAGATAATAACTCAGTAGGACGCATAGGGCTGAAACTGCCCTGTGGCACTTCACTGTTCTCTGAAGACAAATGTTGTTCAGATGGTAAGGGCATCAGTTAGCAACTTATTCAAAAGTTATGTGTCTGAGCCCTTCAAGAAGCTATTGTAGCCATACATGATGTATTGTATCTCACTATGGAGCAGTATATGCTTTGTATAGTTGAGAGATTAGAGGCCGTGGAAGACTTGCTGAGGAAACAAATATCGTCAGGCTCGTATGGACAAAAGGACACGTTTGCAGGAAAAACAACACGCAGCGTGCACAGGCTTGCTGGCTGAACCAGTCAAATTCTTTAAACCAGCCTCCAGTGCGTAACCGTCTGCAATTGGTCTAAACGTGAGCAATGATAGAAGAAGTTGCCCTGAAGGAAAGAGACAGAAAAAAGCATCATTGTGCCCCTGAGGCCCATAAGACAAAAATGCAATTCGTCTAAAATATCACATGATTGGTTGTGTTGCCTTGTAGAAAAGAGTCTCTATGTCCTTTTCCAGTCCATTGCCTGTGTCTGCATCTCTGTTTTAACATCTCGTGGTCAACTCTTTCAAAATGAATCGTTTGGAGGCTCGACTTGTTGAGCTTGTTAGAGGATATCTGCACCAATAAAATGGCTTCTAAATCCTTGTATTCCCTCAGCTGCCTTTGTCGCTCTTTCACCGCAGCTATTGTTGTTGTTCTGCAGGAAACACAATCAACAAGTCACTGGAAGTCCATTAATTTCATATAGAGCTGAGCGACCAGGGAAACTCGGCCAAGAAAAGTTGGCCACTGCTGAAATTTTCATGGTCATCGGCCATCAACAGCCAATCTGATATGTTTGTTTCCCTACTGATGTGATTTCATTCCATGAACAATAGTTCTGCATGGCAAGTGCAAAATGGATGAGAAGTTGATTCCAGCCATTCAAAGCTTCCCAGTTCTCTACAACTTTTATTTGAAAGACTACAGGAATAAATTTGTCAACAACGATGGGGATGCATGGGGAACGTTTGCATCCATCATAGGGGTCGATGGAAAGGTCTGAAGTTTTTTCTGTTTATTTTCGATTGATGTTAGCGCTTGCCAGCTAGCTACGTTAACATGTTAAACAATGTAATGTTATGGAGGGCAATACCAAAGCAGTAAAAAATACATGATTTGCCTGTTCAAAACTTTGTAGCTGCATGAGACCGCTACACAGAGCCTCTTGCACCGTCCACAATCGGTCAGAATCAAGCGACCCGTCAACCTATTCTTGGTTTCCCTTGGTTATGTTTACATCTTTAATCTTTAATAGCGCCCCCACTGGCCTGGAGTGCAAATAAATGAACACTAAGAAGCCACAGTGAGTAGGCCGAGTTGGGCTGTGGTACTATTTCAGGTAAGATTGACTTTGCTGTTAGTACACAGCCACCTGTAGGGTTGGCTGGTCTGCTATTGGACTACTGCCTTTATAGTGCCCACACATTTTTGATTTATGTTCATTTGAATTTATTTTTGTTGAGGCACATTGTTGTATGTTATTTGTCTGCAACTTTTATGTTTGTGTCATTTTATTTTCATGTCATTGATGCAGATTTTTTGGCGGGTCCCTTAAAACAGAAGTTTGTAATCTTAGTGAGACTAAATGGATAAATAAATGCCACATTAATGTGGATACTTAATCCAAGGGTCAGTGATGAGAAGACATGAATTTTAGGATTATCATCTATACATTTCTATTTCTGCAGCACTATCAACACTTTCTATAACTTTCATCTTTGCAGGGACCTTTTCTTCTCTGTTGTCATTCACGAAATACAGCGATGCTCCCTCAAAGGCTTTGCCAACAGAGAGAATACAAAATGTGATAATAACACACTGTCAGGGCTGCAGGCACAGTTGACATTGCTTTGACTGTGCAGCCTATCAAAGGAGTCCAGTTCTTCTTGCCCTGTGAAGCTCTTAGGCTCTCCTCTGAAGCTTCCAGCCACTCTAGGGATAAAAAAGCAACGTGATCAGAGAGTGAATAGCTCCGTTATCGCTCCCCGTGAGAGAGATACCTGGGATGATTTACTGGGTGTTTTAAGAAGTCCAAAGCAGACTCCTCAGGACCTGCATGCTAGGTGAAGCACGCGTCTTTCATCCTATCTTGCCTTCATATGAAATACGTTTTATTTAGGAATCCATGGTTGCATTTTTCTTCATTCAAAGCCGTTCCAGTCACAGGTCAAAGTAGTGTAAACATTACCAGACCATACAGCCACATATTTCACTGCAAACCTCAAATGGTTTTCTGTGTCATATATCACTGGTGAAAACTGAAACGGTATAGATTGTTCAAGAGCATTGATTTCTGAGTTACGTACATAATCCTACACAGATGGGATGTTTTTATAAATGCATCTCCAGAGTTCACATACACAGGCTGGCAGATCTCTGATAGTAATTCACTTCCATTTTGAGCTGAAACAAAGAGAAAACTACAAACAGATGATATTGCAAAGGCGGTTATTTTATCACTAGTTCTTCCCAGCAGGTGACCATTGTAAGATGAGGACTGTTTTTTTTTTTTCTTGGATAAACAACCGTAGTCTACGCATCTACGCAGAACATGTTCTTTTCACCCCTCTTCCCATTCTCTAGTTGATGTTCCTGCGAGGATTAACGCTTCCGCTGAACAGACTAAAGGGAATATCACAGGTGCCCGAATTCCTGAGCTCCCAGGGGGCAACTCTGGAGCGTCTGGACCATGAAATGCCTCTTGCAGCATGTGGAAGATTCATTTTCCCTGACAAAAGGGGCTCGACTCCCAGCCCTCTGATGCTGCAATCAACTCCTCGGCAGTGGAAGGGGGTCAGCCAGCGGGTGAGAGGTCAAGTCCCAGGCAGCTGGGGTCAACAGGTTTCACTCCTTAGGCTAAAGGATGCCTGCAGTTCTTCCCCCTGACTGTCTGATGGAAAGAGCATCTCAGGGACGTTGCTGCCTATCTCTGATTATCTGGACATGAAACAGTCTTATGAACGTTTTAAAGGCTGAATCTGTCAATGTGGAAGCTTCTGTTGAGTCAATGTCTCCCCATTACTGGCTTTGTTTACAATGAGATTTCGTGGATATATTTCTTGGAAATGCATTGTTTGGTCTTTTGATACAACCACTAACAGTATGTAATAGCCATATATTAGTTTTGTATGAATTTCGAGGCTGTAAAAGGTTTGTTTCCATGTGAAATGTTTGCAAACTGTTTTATGAGCTTTTTCCCATTTCCAAGTCAAATTATCTGTAATGGACTGGTGACCTGTCCAGGGTGTTGGTCTACTGCCCAATGCATGCTGGGATAGGCTCCAGCCACCCGTGACCCTGAAGAGGGCAAAGAGCATACGCAAATACGCTCAAAATAAATCCTGGATTCAATCTTTAAGCATCATCTGTTTGCGTTCTGAGCCTCGATAAGGGTCAGAGCTCATCCTTTGATTAACCCACCTGGAATGAAAGAGATCGACTACCTCAGTTACACTATTATTACCTAAAAATGTAACTCAGAGATCTTCGCACCACAAAGACTTGTTTTTTAACATTTGGACATCATATTGAGTACAGATTTCACGCTCTATATGGAAACACATTCCTACATGTCAGATTAAATTCAGCCCTCTAAGTGCAGGACAAGCCTTAACCTGTTCACAGCTCTACTGAGATCTCCCTCCCTCGGAGCACTGTAATCCAATCAGGCACCTATATGTTTTTTGCTGGTCACAGTCAAACTGGCTTTGTTCCACAAAAATCAATTATGAAATGCCTATGTGTATACAAGAAGAGCGTTTCTTGAACTTTGACCTGTGATCTCTTTCTTTGACCATTTTTATGAGAATACTCTTCAAGCGATTTTCCTCTTTCACAACAGTTCATGCTTGTGGGGAAGAACTTGTTGTTGTCTTTGGGTAACAACCAAAACTAGGTAGCTTACCAAAGGGTAACCCACTGCAGAAACAAAAGCTCAGGCTCCATTGCAGTTTTGTCAGTTTTGCCTGTGTTCGACGAGGAGGCAGTGTTCACTCCTTGGGTAAAAGCTGTCAGCAGGTATGGACACGCCGAGCCAACATACAGGTCCAACAGAGTCAGCGCATTTGAAACGTGCATTGTGAGAACAGTAGAGTACCTGGAGGATTACTATCCATCATGTGTGTTTCACTCTCCCTCGCCCTCTTCTCCTTCAACCATGTGTCTGGATTACTATGTACATTGTTGATACTCTGCTCATGATTCATATGAGTACAAACGTATGATGCTGTCTTACACAAGCTATTATCCAGAGAGTTGGTGTTGTTGCAAAGCTTCATGACTCTCAAAAGAAAAGGAAAAGCTTCACACTCCCTGTTCTGACCTCTGACTGATTATTCCTCCGCTGTCAGTGGAATATGGTTTATGTGCACGTTCCTCACGTTTCCACATTAAACAACAAGTGGGGAAATTCCCACTTCTCAGTCTTCACAAAAGTGCTAATTTAAACAGATCGTATACTTTCACAACCAGCTATTTGGAGAAATGGAATCTGGCGCGAACCAATCAAAAGTCTCAGCGTGCACGACAGATGCATGAGATGTTTGGGGCGCCAGATGACTTTGTTGTTATTTCTGTTGTCCTGTGGTCCATGCCAACCCAGTGGAATGATAATAGTGGATTATCGAAAGTTTGTATGCTGACCAGTAGGGTGAACATAGACCTTTGTTGGTATACAGAAGGATTTTCGGCATTTAGCTGTTGCTCTCAGGCGTTAAAACACTTTGACCAGACACGAGGATGTTGATGGACATATTGGCTGTGGTGGGGCTCAAACTTGTGACCCTCTTGTTGTGGGATGATATATAGTATCTACCCACTAGGTCACCCTGCCACAGTGTGTACTGCCATATGTAATAACTTCATAGTTGCTTTCATGAGCTGAAGGGAAAGAATGATGATGAGGACAAATGGAAGAAAAGAGAGGAAACTGAGGAAGGCTCTCTATTTGACACAAGACGCACCATCAAAAGCTTATTTCCCACAGTAACCATGACCACACTTTTTTCCTTCCAGTGATAAAGTCCTTGCTTTCATTTCCTTGGTGTTGCCTTCATGTAATAAGACGTTTTACTTTCCTGGAAACTTTTTTTTTTTTTAAAGCTACTGAATTGTCATATGTCATCCACATGGCAGTCACAGAATGGAAGTTATTGTACGATAGGCAAGTTAAGTCAAATCAATTTAAGTCAAAGTATTTCAAGTTTATATTTTAGAGCGTTTTCAACAAGCAGGTTTTTGTTACAAAGTGTTTTACTGGAAACAAAGGACGCCAAAGTTCATCACGTACTCCAAGAAATGGGGCCAGAGCTTTGTGTGTGTGTGTGTGTGTGTGTGTGTGTCAGTGGATATGACAGCAGCCTCAGAGTCGCAAGGTTTTGCGGTAATAAGGATTGGTTCTTAACATGCATTTTGTGTCATTACAAAGCTAATGGGTAGAACTGCATCACAAATGGTATATTGTGTTACAAGCACAATTCTGTGTACACTGTAAACTGAACTGCTTCACTTTAAGTCTAATAGACAGTCTGTGGCGTTGGAGCTTGGGGTTTGACCCGCGGAAAGTGCTGTGTATGTAGTTAACATCAGCATGTGAGGGCCGCTCTCCAACCCACCGGTTGTGTAACAGCAGGCCCAGAGCTGTGGCGAGTCTCTATTTAAATGGAATGGAAGTGGTTTCCTCCCAAGGAACGAGGGTGGATCGAGTCAAGTCTCCACCAACTGGATGCTCACTTTCTTTCGATAATTCATCCTGGGAACAAAAAAAAAAAGAAGCAAGAAGAAGAAACCAGATTCCACCCAAGAGGAAAATGTTTGCATCATCCAATAATGCAAGCCTGAAACCATAATGCTTGTCAGATGAATAAATGATGCTGCGGAATGTGAAAATCTGTTGTTTTCAGTGAAAATATACACAGAGGCTAATCCCACAAAGTTGTTGCCTCTCCAAACTTCCCCAGCCTCAGTTTTGAGTTACAACAAAAGCATGTTTCCCCCGCCAAGACAGCCATCAAGATTTTCATCTGCAAATTTATGGGCTGTCATTGATGTCTCAGGTTCATGGTCCCGTAAAATATCAAGGGCCTGGTTGTCTCCTTGCTCGCCCTTGCCATGAAATTGAGATAACGGTGCATTGGGAGTCTCTGTATTGCATCTGTTCCTCCGCCTCTGCTCTTCTGGTTTTGCTCACAGTGTTCCTACAGTATCCCTGCCTGTCCCTCAGTTTGGACACAGGGAGGAATGTGAGGTTGTCACCCTGCCGAACCAGAGCAGAGTCCAAAAATTTGAGGTCGCAGCTGAGGCCACGCGGCCACACAGGGGCTAAAAACCAGTGGGATTACGGTTACACGCACATCTACTTCAGGAACAGACCTCGTAGTCACCAGGTTACTTCAAAGGCCCCACTTGAGTATTTAATACCTTGTTTTAGCGTAAATTTCCTCCAGATGAAATGTATACACTGCAAAATAAAAGGGCTCTCAGAATAGGAGTAGTTGCGCCCGTGAGGCACAGGAAGAGAACTGTTTTGCTAAGGCCTAAAGCTGGAGCTGGTTTGCCTTGGTGACGCTGGGGATCAGCCCAACCCAGAGCAGGATCACAGTGCTCTCTGGTTCATAGCTGGAGGAACATCTGGTTCTGTTTAGGCACAGTGTTTATTCCACGCTTCGTTCCAGGGACTGTTTGTAATGCGTTCCTGTGTCTGTTGAGCTGAGAGTGAAAGAGGTCCCAAAGACAGGAGTTCAGCCACGAGATAGCACAGCTAATACTCTCCCTTTCCTCAGATCCGTCCCTGAGCATTGGTTGAAATCGGCTTAAGCTCTCTTATCCTTGACCGTCAGACAAGGTCTTGTGTCTTCTATCCTTTGTCAAGTTTCTCCTTATTGTCCTGTGGCCGGTTTTAATATAGAGACAGGTGGTTTAAACATTTAGACAGCAGATTTCTTCATCCACCCATGCAACAGGAACCACTAGTGGATAACGCAACCCTTTAAAAAGAGGCTTTTGTTTCAGGAGGAGAAAATTGCAGCATTCAGGCCCTGAAATAGAAAAGTGGAGGACATGACACATACTAATTTCCGTTGCTCACAACATATTTTGTGTTGCTCCAACGATGAAGAATGCGGCAGGGCTACACGGAGAGCTCAGAACTATACGTTTTATTTTAAGAGAAGCGTTGGTTGCTCTTCATCAGCTTCAACCCAAATCCAGCACCAGCCCCATTTCCATTACCAATCAAATTCCCATTCCCAACCTAGTCCCATTACCTTTCAAATCCCCGTTCCCATTCCCAACTCCAGCCCCACCTCCAGCCCCAACCCTAGCCTTATTCCCAGACCCAGCCTATACTAGTCTCCAGCTCGATTCAACACTCCCAGTCTGCCAGTTTCCTGGCCCAGTTTATCAAGGCTACCAGCCCAATCTCCTTGACAATCAGTAGGAAGTACATGACTTCAGCCAGCTTTGGATCAGGCACTGTGACCTGCAGGCCTATCAGGAGCGACAGGGACACAATAAACCTTGTTTTTTGGGGAAAAGCTGTAAGCATATCTACATCTGAACAAAAGGCAAGGACTGTTTACAGAACCCTGTGGCCTCCAGTCTTGGTGCCAGACTGGCTGAAGCAGAAACAGACAGACTAGAATAGTGACTTTCAGCTGCATGTAGAAACAATCAAACAATGCTCTTGCCACAAATTGGATTGTGGTGCTTGAAAGGCACCAGTATAGGCACAGGGCGTCATCTGTAACATTACTGTGTGCACAACAGGTGCAGCCCCATTGATAAACACAGCAGATTACGTGTTTATATAAACAAAACTAAACTTCACCTTGTAGATGCTCAGAAGGAAGTGAGTCATGGAAAAAGATAGTAAATATTAGTTTGTAACATGAAGTAAAGTACCAGCTCTTAATTCCAGCGTCATTTCCGTGGATGTATTTTCAGTTCTAACTGCGTCCTTCTGCCTGCAACACGCTGGGATCAAAGTAGATGTAAAAAAGGGCAAATCATCTCAAATGCATACCTGCTAGGTGACTAACTGACTGTCAGTTTCTTGGCTTCTATGAAACCTTCGATCAAACTTAGTGAAACAGTATCGCAAGGAAACCTCACAGGGAAAAAGGACTTTTAGAAATGGTCTGCTCACTCAGGCATTGTAGTATCGAAGCCCCCTGGAGGCTGATCACTTTGTTTTTTTATCTACCAGACATCAAAGGCTTTCATTAACACACACACACACACACACACGCCATTAGTAGAAAAAAAATCTGGCAACCACTGAGATTCAGTGTTTTTATCATGACAGAAAGCACTCAGGTAGACTAGTATGGA
>OOFE01049319.1:1065-17427 GCA_900323365.1 Monocentris japonica
CCCCCTTAGAGTGTTCTCTGGGCTATCTTCCCCCTTTGTTCCCTGATCAGGAGGCTGAGGTGGCAGTCCCTTCGGTCCAGTCTCACCTTCGCTGCTATCACAGGGTCTGGAGGGACACCTGCTCCGCATTGCTCCACTCTGGACCCCCGCTCCCAGCTACCAACCAGGTCAGAAGGTGTGGCTTTCGTCCAAAGATCTCCCACTTAAGACTACTTCCCGCAAACTCACACCCCGGTTCATTGGTCCATTCAAAGTAGTTTCTGTCATTAACCCATCCGCCTCAAGCTCCCTTCCTCCATGTGCATCCATCCCACATTCCATGTCTCCTTATTGAAACTGGTCCTCTGTCTCCTCCACCTGCTGCGCTTCCCCCTCCTCGCATCATCGATGACCAACCGGCCTACACCTTCCGGCAGCAGCTGGAGGTGCACCGCCAAGGCTGAGGCTACCAGTATTTGATGGATTGGGAGGGATACGGTGTTCCGCTCTTGGGTCCGCTAGCTAGCTACCCCTTGACACTTTCAGGGGGAAGAACAGCTGCTGCAGAAGGTTAAGAAGTACCAACTAGATATAGTTGGGCTCACCTCCACACACTGTGTAGCCTCTGGAACTAAATTCCTCAATAGGACTTGTCCAGGTTGACAAACGCTGGGCGGGTGTAGAGACACTCACAAGTCCCTGACTACTGCACAATTGGAGTTTCTGGTGGAAAGGTGGGTCACAATGTGACTACAAGTTCTGGAAAGAAAAACTGACTGTTGCTTATGTGTATGTGAAGGCTTCGTCTACTGACTCCATAGTCCTACTGGGAGACTTCACATTGACAATGACTAGGAAACTTGAAGGAGCGTGATTGGAAGGAATGGCCTTCCTGATCTGAACCTGAGTGGTGGGTTATTAAACTTCTGTGCCAGCCATGGATTGTCAATAACAAACACCATGTTCAAACACAAGGAGGTTCATAAGTATACATGGTACTAGAGCACCTTGAACCAAAAGTTGTTGATAGGCTTTGTAATTGTTTCATCAGACCATCTTAAAAACCTCTGTCGTGGAATCAGCTGCTAGGAGTTGAAGCCAAAAGGTGGTTGCTGTCATGGCAGCAACCCAAGAGCCTACTGGTGGATGCTGGTGTCGGGGGGCGATTTGCACACAAATCTGGTGAAACATCTCCCACACATACTCACCATAGGCTCCAGTTCTTCAGCCCCCTGCCCAGCATGAGCTCGCTGGGAGAGTCTGGTCCCAGTCAGCAGTACCTGACCAACTTTGACCTGACCAGTGGCCAGAAGAGGACTTGACAATAAGGGTGGTGCCACATCTCACTGGCAAGATGCGGACGGCCTATGTGGCCATGGCTTCTGACGACACCCTGGACCACAACAAGGTAAAAAAAAAGCCATTCTTGCAAAGTATGTGATCAATGGGGGAGCCTATCGGCAGAGGTTTAGAGAGCCTGACATCAGACAGGGTGAGACCCCAGGGACCTCTACTTAAAGTCAATCAGGATGAGTATTACAACAGAACCCTGAAGAACATGCCCAAGCTTCAACCAGCTTTTCTCCTTTTGAACTGGATTTTGTTCTGGTTGCAGAACAGTGGTCCAGCTTTTTACCCTCTGACAAATAATAGAGAGAGCAAGGAAGCTTACTAATCATGTCTACATTTTTTGTGGATGTGGAAAAGGCCTACAACCATGTTCCCTGAGTTATCCTGTGGAAGGTGCTGTAGCAGTGTGGGGTGCTAGGGCCACTGCTGCCAGCCATTTGGCCATTATAGACTTGGAGTGAGAGCTATGTTCACATTCTGGACATAAAATCAAGCTCATTCAAGATGGGCACTGGACTCTGGCAAGGGGACATTGGGAACTCTATTATATTCAATGCTATTCTACTTATCTCACCGTGATAACTCTGAGGTTGACATCCTCAGGTTCCAGAGGGTAGGCGCTGGTACACTGCAGGATGGTGAAGTTTTGGTTGTGCTGCTTCACCGTCTGGTAGACCCGACGCATCGTCTCCATGGACTGCATCCCACTGGACACCACCATGGGACGGCCTGACACAGACAGATTGGTAAATAGAAGGATAGGGAGAGGAAGATATAAATAGAGAGAAAGACAGTGACAGAGGAGATATAGACAAAGAGAGCGATAAAGGGAGATCAAGAGAGAAAGTGAGAGAGAGAAAGACAGAAAATGGGGTCCCCAAAGAAAATGCATAGCATTTCTGTCAGATGACACTGTAAGTCCAATTTGGGTTTTTGAGTTTTACCAGAACTGAAAATTTATATTGTGTTTACCTAAGGAGTTTAATACGTTTTATGACCTTTGGGGCCTGTTACTCTCCCACTGTATGTTATATAATTATATATTACATATTAAATCCAGAGGCTGAGGTATGGGCACTAGCCATATAAAAAATTCACATCAGGGGAGCATTCAGGGCCAATATTCCTTCTAAGCTAACAGTTTGGTGACCTGGGTCTCAATTGGCCAAATAATAATTTGGTCCACAGAAATTCAGTGGATAAAAGTGGGTATACTGCATATTAGATGCAGGAACAAATTTACATCCCTGGTTTTCAACAACCATATGATAGATGTTATTATAATATAACTTTATATTTCCCATGGTGCAGTTATTTCAAGCACCGACAGGATGTTTCAGGCAGAAATGCACCAATGCGAGCCAAACAAAAGTCCTGCATGGCGCATTGAATATCGGGTGATCACATGACAAAATGAACTTTTGTCAGATTTTTTATTCTTGTAGTTCCCAGATGTTCAAACTACAGGGATGGGCAATATACCTTCCTTGTTGCATTTGAAATTGTATTCTGCTCACTTAGTGTTTTGCGTTACCCGTCCTACTCTCCACCTACTGCACTCACTACAGTAGGTGTGTCTATGCACCTGTTGCAAGCATCACCAAATGTAAAACATAAGTTCAGGTAACAATAATTTGAGGTCGCTGTATCCAGCTTATTGAATTACATAGCTATAATATACACCGATGGCACTAGGATCCACTATGGGAAGGCAAGCTGGCGGAGGCAGTGTGATGCTCTGGGCAATGTTCTGCTGGGAAACCTTGGGTCCTGGCATTCATATGGATGCTACAGACAAAGTACACCCCTTCACGGCAACGGTATTCCCTGATGGCAGTGGCCTCTTTCAGCAGGATAATGCGTCCTGCCACACTGCAAAAATTGTTCAGGAATGGTTTGAGGAACATGACAAAGAGTTCAAGGTGTTGACTTGGCCTCCAAATTCCCCAGATCTCAATGCGAACGAGCATCTGTGGGATGTACTGGAAAAACAAGTCCAATCCATGGAGGCTCCACCTCGCAATTTACAGGACTTAAAGGATCTGCTGCTAACGTCTTGGTGCCAGATACCACAGGACACCTTCAGAGGTCTTGTGGAGTCCATGGCTCGACGGGTCAGAGCTGTTTTGGCGGCACGAGGGGGACCTACACAATATTAGGCAGGTGGTTTTAATGTTATGGCTGATCGGTGTATAGCGTCAGGTTATAATCCACAATGCCTTTGCCACACCTACTTTGCTCCTACTGACCAATCACGTGAGGGGAGCACCTGACAGACATACACCCACTGTATAGTCCTTGTCACTAAGGATTTTAAGCCATCAATAGAAACAATTTGGTTTGCATGTGATAAGGCTACAATGAGACATTAGCGAGTCAAATAACTTATAAGAGATATAGAAATATAGTTAAATATAAATTAGATAGGGCACTTCATGGATCAAATAAGAGTTTGCATCTTCTGACTAATGATTTCCAGGAACAAGAGGACTGCCAAACCCTAGAGTGGTGAAAAAGATGTCACAGGGGCGTTAGACATATGAGGGTATCCACACAGGCAAAAGTCAGGCAGGTGTAGCTGAGAGCCAAGTCAAATATTGAATGCAGGCGTCACGGTTGAGATCTTGCTCCTCTAGAATATTGGCACTTATGACGCCCCATATCTGGAACCACACGAGTGCCCCACTGACATACTATTGAATCCCGCCACAGCTTTCTCTCCTGTGCCTCCCCTAGTCTGCCTTTCTCGCTACTTACTGTCTAAATAAATAAATATCCTAAAGCTGAGTTGACTGCCCCTGATGTATCAAAAAAGGTCTTTGCATTCCAATATACACAGAAACAAAATCAATTACTTAGGCTGGCTTGACACTGGCTACAGGAAGCTCCAATATATAGGTTTAAATGTACAGATAGTATGTCCTTCCAAGTTATCTGGCAAGTGTTCTGTATTTGCCCTTACACAAGGCCCTGTTTAATCAGGAATAAGCATTCACTATCATACCATTTCATCTGTGTTGTGTATATTTTACAGCTCCATTTTCACTCCATATTCAATTTAAAGGTTCCCCTCAGTTGTAAACGTAAGATTTTTTGTTAGTTACACCCACAACACTTTTATTTTCATGGTAAAATTGTTCACCGACTGACTCGTTTTTACTTCCTGTAACCCGAAAAGACAGACAAAGCAGATCAAGAATAATTTGTTTTAAGTGGAACAGAGCATTATTTGAAAGTAAGCAGACCCACTGCTCATTGGTCCAATGAGCACCAGACAAAAAATGTGCAGGACCAGCTTTCGACACAAATGTTACCACAGAGACAAACTTACATCTAGCGGCAACATGCTCCGCCTAGTGGAACCTCTTCGCGAAGCTTCAATATCTTTGTCCAAGGTACGGAAACGCGTAGGTGTTGTTCCTGCGCTTCAGAAAATGGCTGTCACCGCATCAATACATGATACATGGTTTGGCGTGGAAAGAGGCGTCAGTCCTTTCTGTTGGCGCTTTTCTTTTTTCTTTCTCTTTTCTTAGTAGGTTTAAAGGTATCCATCATACAGCCAGCAGACAAGAAATATTCTTTCAATAATGCCAATTGTAGCTTAATAGTAGTAGTAGTAATGATCATTATGATCTAATGCACTCAATCTACGACTACTACTACTACTACTACCAGAGATGAGCAAACATAAAATGTTATAAATTACAAATACTTGTTAATAAAATAACAACAAATGACAGGTGTCAAGAAATATTTAATATTGCCATTCAAATCAAATCAAATCACATTTATTTGTATCGCCCTTAATCACCGTTATCGTCTCAAAGGGCTTTGCAGTGCCCAAAGTTTGGGCCGAGTTTGGGCAAGCAGCGTATACAGAGTGCATAAAAGTTTATTATGGTGGGACATCCAGATCTGATGTGGGGCATCACAGCAAACAGCAGTTCAGTCAGTGTCATCGTAGGACTAGGGGACCAAGCAGGCGCCAAGACTGACGAGCTGCAGCCTGGAAGCAGATAGGAGACACACCCACACACACCCATGCACGCAAGCAGACTCATTCATGCATCCAACATTTGACCTCCGATAGGCGGTTATTGGTTGGGTTGATGGGTATGTAAATTTGAGTGTCATCAGCGTAACAGTGGAAGTAATAGTGGAAGTCCACATTGCAACACTCTGAGGTCATATTGTTGTAAAGGACGCGGTGTGATCTATCGAGGAGGTAAGACCTAAACTAAGAAAGTGCTGATCCCCAGATACCAATATAATTTTCAAGACAATTCAAGAGTATTGTATGATCAATCATATCGAAGGCTGCACTCAGGTCAAGTAGCAATAGTGCTGAGATTGAGTTGGAGTCAATAGCTAACAGGAGATTGTATTTTGGAGAGGAACAATTACAAGTAAGTAATGAATGACAGACAGTATGCGCTCCTCTGTGGTCACCAGAGTGACAGGGAGAAGTCTGAGGGTCTCCCTGTGGCTCCCTTCATGGACAGAGATAAAGTCACCAAGCCCACCGCTCAGATTGGATTCATCAAGTTTGTCCTCATCCCAATGTTTGAGACTGTCATGAAGGTAGGAATATGTGTTTATGCACATGCGCCTATGAGTGTGTGTATGTGTGTGTCTTGCATGCCTTTGCATCCCCTTTGATTAACAGTTATTTTTTATACTGTGGTGTGCATCAGCTTTTCCCTCAGATTGAGGAGATCATGGTTCAACCTTTGAGAGACTCTCGTGACCACTATGAAGAGCTGAAACAGATTGATGATGCCATGACAGAGGTAGAACCTATCTATCTATCTATCTATCTATCTATCTATCTATCTATCTATCTATCTATCTATCTATCTATCTATCAATCTAGGTAGACTGATACACTCTCATTCCTCTATCTGTATCTCTCTGTCTACCTTCCTCCCTATTTTGATGCATTGTGCTGCTCAGTGTCTTTCACTACATTATATATACAACGCCACTTATACACGTTTCCCATAGGAAGCCTGATAGTAAACAAATGCAAGTCGATGTAGACAGTGTAATTTAAGGTTAGTGATTGGTGCTTTTCACCTGTGGCTAGCAAACAAACTCTACGAATCATCAACCATGCTGCTTGTGTCAGATGGGTGAGGTCTCACACACACACACACACACACATACACATGCATACACACCCATCCAACTACTTGCTAACATAAAGGTGTGTCTTTTGTTCAATGAGGCACAGAAGAAAAAAACTGAAAGTATGTCATTAGGCGGGAAGAAGAAGTAAGCTCTGCAGTGAGTGAGTGCAGTGGTAACTGTAAGTAAAAGCAACTGACTCCTTGGTTGTGCTTTAGTGTTAGTCATGAGTGCCCTCTCTCTCTGCCTCTATCTAGCCTCTCCACAGCAACTCTCCACTGTACCGAATTCTATCTACTAAAGCCCAGACCTTTAGGAATGCGCAGCACTTTCATCACTTTGTATTCACCTTTTAAACAAACCACAACGAGTGAAAAAAGAAGGAAAGAAAAAAAAGAAAGAAAGACTACACACAAAAAAACGTTTTAAAGTAAATGTCAAAACAAAAAACAAAGCACAGTTCTCAGAAAGCAACATTTTAATTTCCATTACCACTTCTGTTCCTTTTCATTTCTTTATTGTCAAGTCAGAATATGTCTTGAATATGAATTCCTTCAAAACAATCATTATGCCCCTGTCATTTAAAGTAATATACAATATGATTGATCTCTGCAAAGATACTATTCCTGAAGTTACTCATAACTCAATAAACAACCCAGGTTTTCTTTCCCTGCAACCAACACAATAGTGATATTACCTGGTTCAAAAACAACCAAATGAACAGAAATGTGAGTCTTCAGTTGATTTTTGATTGATTTTTACCCCATAACCCAGTGGGGTTGCACCATTTCACCCAACTTCATCCTTGTAGGCCTTGCTCTCCATTGCTCAAAACAAAGTGATAAAATTGTTGCTCTTCTCTTCTAGATTTCCCTCTAAACACTTTTAACTTACAGTGACATGTTACAACATTATCTGTCCATGAATTAACCTTTAATTTTCTTCTGCTGCATTTGACTTCCAGCTTTTCTAGTAGAATGAAGTTGCCACTAGGCTCTGTCTGGGTCAGTTTCCCCGCAAATGGAGAGGGAAGCCAATCCTCACTCAGACCTCAAAGGCAACTTCAGTCTGGAGCCTTTTTTTATTATTGGACAGCCCGGTGGAAGATTTCTACACAGACTTTTGGTGGTCAAGGATGCTTTGTGCTGATCTAGGCACAGTGCAGCTTCTGGCTACACAATTGCTCTTTGTCAATGAGTTAGTGTTTAAACCTAGTTAGAGTTGAAAGATTCGCCCTGCCTCTCCCTGCCTAATCAAAGTTCTTATTCCATTGTAGGGGTCTCAATTTGTGATCCAATTCAAAAAAGAGTTAACAAAGCATCTTGACTAAGGCCTGGTTGAGGTCATTCTGCACTGCATCCTGCAAGATAACAGATGGGAGATGGGAGCAGGAGGGAGAGAAAAAGAGACTGCTTGGCTACATACTGAACTAAACTTAGGCATGAAGGTGGCATATCTTGAACTTTGACTTAGACTTTTGCACTGGATGTAACAGAGAGGGACCTGGTGACCTCTCTGTATATTTATGGTGTTTATATTTTGCTCTCTACTCATTTATCTTTCATAGTGCTGCAGGAATATGAAACTTAATTCCTCCATAGAAACGTTTTGAGAATTAAGGGGAAACAACCTCAATTTAAGATTGATGACCATGCATTTTTGAAAATATACAAATATACGATATACAGTACATTTTTGAATAAGCCTAATGGACCATAGGTTCATGAAACTATTCAGCACATATATTACCAGGTAAATTTTGCAGTTTTTGCAGTAGAAAAATTAAAAGTACCAAAGTTGGACAAAGTTTTTACCCGACTGCAGAGATAAATACTTTGATTAAAAGGTTTGCATTGTGAGAGTGTGTTTCAAGTAATGCAGCAGAAGTTGAAACAATTTTATATCTACACACTTACTTCTTAGTTCACACACAATCAGCAATTTATCAGAGCATCAAAATTGTAGGCTAAAGTCAACAAATTAGCCTTAAGTGTGTTCAAATACATCTAAAACAATTCATGAAGACTTTAGAGTGTTTTTGCAAACAGAATGTGCCCTTACTTCCAAGTCAGTAGAATTTAATGACTTGTTACTTATTTCCTCTCCTTGATATACATCCTGAACACATAAAAAAAATCACCACCACATCTTAACTGATAAAAGGTGGAAATATTTCAACATTTTCACAGAACAAGTCAGATTGATGCTTGACTTTAGCTCATGTGAAAGGCTGTGTTGTATTTACACCATATCTGTACTATTGTGCAGACTTTATACCAAATATTAGTGGCCTTGTGGTTATGATTGGGTTTCCTTGCCATTATCCTGATGGAAATACATTTTAGGACTATATTTGAGCCTTGAGGGCTTCAGTCATGTTGAAAAATGACTTGTTACCTAGCGGTGTACCACCCAAAGGTATCACTTATCTAAGCCCGTTCCACGCCCCTCTCTCTCCAAGGGTCGCTTTGAGCCCATAACATAGGTGGGTGGTTTTCCTCCAGGTAGATTTACTGTGCAGTGTTTTTATAATTGTGTTATAAAACCTGCTTCCTATTCTCCATAGTGATAATTGCCTCACCTGTTGGCTGCCACTCACACGATTACACCATTTCCCGCCTACATAGCTCTGATGAAATCACCTCAATTAAACAGAATAACACACAGTATCACTAAAGAATCCAAAGACATAAATCATATAGTACCTTTTATTCTTTTGTTCAGGGTTTTTTTTGAGGGGGGGTGACTACTTATTGTGCCTTTTCAAATTATGTAGGAGAATAAGTTATAGCTTTAATTTCTCTACAATAGTCTGTAGCTGAATTTGTCTCAGAGACACCACGACTTGATCTATTCACGTGTCTGCTTTATTGTAATGGTCTGGTGGGGATGAATCTGAACTGTTCTTGTGCACACTATTGTATTTTCTGCAGAAACGTAGCCAGTATGATTTCACCATTCTGTTAAAATCTGTATCTCACTGTTGCATTTCATGTAAATGTTGTATAATCTTCCATCCATGTTTCCTTCTTCCATTAATGTTTGTCACAATCCTCCTTAGATATAAGTTGATCATCACAAAGCAGTGAGAGAGGAAAACTGACTTATGGGATGGGACACCACTCTCTCTTATCATGCACTTCGCTGCATGGCCACTGATAGTAGCACTGCTATCCACAGATAAATGGAACTGGTTAGACACGTTGAAAAGGAGTTTGACACTTGCATGACTGTGCATTGCATTCACATTCACATATATTTGAGAACTTTGGGTGTTTGTTTGTACCTCATTGAATATGAGAAAAAAAGATGTGGTTTGTCAAAATGTTTTGCTGTTCAAGTTATCTTTTCCTTAGATTGTTAAATGATAACATGTGTGATAGAGAAATAATGCCCCACACCATAACATGAGCAATCAAACTACCGACAAGTTGTGTTTCGTCTGAGTGCCTCTGTGAATATCATTCCAGTGTTCGTCATCTAGTCACATTTATGTTCTCTTTCCTACATGAAAAAGATCAATCACGCTGATTAAACATCCACCGAACGTTTCACTCTGTAGCCTGTTAGAAGTTGTTTTCATGAGCGCAACTCTTATTAAAGTAACTGATAACTAAAAACCCTCTTATTTCCTCAGTCATTCTCATTGCCTTGAGCGTGGGTGTCATCTTGTTCAGTTGTTACAATGCTTCAAAAGACCTGTTTCTTGATGTGGAGATGAGTACTGTATCTCTTACAAAGGCGCCTTGATGTGTGCGGTTAAACGTTCTGCACAAGTGTGTTTTTTTCCACTGTAACTGCACTATATTGGATCTTAGCATGCAAAGGAAGATATGATGCTTTTCCATTGAAATTTGTTCAAACAAAGGCTTGGTATATAACCCATGCAAAAAATAATGTATTATTATACTACCTCACACTCAACATAGTAGTGGTTATATTTATTATTTACTATTATTATTTACCTTTATTTTACATGAGTGCAAAAGAAGACTTGAAATGTACAAGTACAAATGTTCTTTGTCGGGAAATACCTAAAGGTAATTTGACCCAACTTAAGTCTTTCTCCCAAGTTTTTATCACAGCTTATCAGGTAGAGAGTGTGTGAGAAAGAGGTTCAGAGGAATGTTAATCAAAATAGATCAAATCTTCAGTTTGCACAGCAGCACAGGGAGGAGAGAAACAGATCCACTGTCTGTTGTGTCTACAGTGTTATTGTTCTTTAAAGGCTCCTGTTGCATGCGATGAGTAACAGCTCTGACTCATAGGCTAGCGTATTATGTTATGGATGTAGGAATGGAGTGCTTAATACAAAGCATCAGAGGAATCCTATGGGTGTGCTAATGAAAGTTTCACCTATTCACCATCTGAAACTTTAGTTGTGCTTTGCAATATTCTGATAAAAGAGACAGTTCCACAGCTGCAGTTAAGCCTTTTGGCTATCACTAAGGAAAATAATGTTGCATGTTGCATTTTTGCTGTTCCATCTGCCTCTCCCCTATCTCCTCTTTTCATTTCTCTTTCCCTCAGTCTCTATTTCCTCCTCTCCTGCCCAGTCTGATTCCTTTTCTCCCTCTCTTACTCCCTGCCTCCCCAGGTCAGCAGGCACTGTGGAGAATTTCTCTCAGTATGTTCTCTTCCAGGGCTTGAGGTTAAAGGGCATTGTGTGTGTGTGTGTGGGTGTGTGTGTGTGTCAGATGACGCCTTGAATCTGTGTGATCTGTCAGCAGACATTCCAAGGAGAGGTTTTGCAGCTGGGAGCCCAAGATGAGCCCTTCTAGTTTCATAGGAAACTGGGTAAAATATGGCATGGAATGAAATCTAACAGTACAGCTGATAGCGAGCTGTCTCACTACTGTATTCTCCTTTTACCCTGCTCTATTGTTTACTTCAAGCCTGCACACGCCGACTGTGTTTGAATGAATTATGAATGTGCTGTGATTCTCCACCACGTAAACACATGTTAATCTTTTGTCAGACCACAGATTAGACTGTATAGCAAAGGTCAGGGACATGAGTCAGTCGCACAGGCTTTTCACCGCTGACCAGACAACAGACAGACACGGAGATGGCCAGACCTGTTTCATGTGAGCAGGCACACAACTAGACAAAGACGTGTTCATGAGAAGGGTCGTTAAATCATCATGGATGTTCTGCTCCCTTGACTCCTACGTTCCCAAGAATGTCCAGTTGCGCATTTGACCACGGAGCTGTGAGGTCACAGGCTAGATTTACTGAAGGCTGAAACACTTTCCCCCCTTTCCTTTAAAAGGAAGAAGATAGCAACAAGTCAAAGGTCAGAAGTGAGAGTAAACCCTACACTCTGACGCATTTTTGTGTCCGTGACTAAGGAATCTATAACAGAAGAAACAAAGAACAATGTAAAATAGTATAAATCTGGCAACCAAGCCAAAATATTTTCCACTGATTTCCACTGAGGTAGTAATTCTGCAAACATTTTTCTCTGTAATGTGCCTCTACCCTTCTCCTTCTTTTAAAGCGTGGGTGTGAATATCTTTGGTCAAGATAAGAATAACCTGATCCAAAAACTCATAAATTGCTTTAACAGCTACACGTTTTACAAGTTGGGAAGACCTCACACACTCAGAGGCTCTGAAACGGAAGACACCTGTGCTACATCCTGATAAAACAGGTCTTAAAACGTGATGTCTCAAAGCGCTGATGACACAACATGATTCCCATAAGTGAGAAACAGAAAGCGTCCTACACCGATGAACAAATTGGTAGATTTCCTTTGACGTCAATATTGTTGAAAATGATTTCTGGTGTCCTGCTTGAATGACATAAGATACGTCATTCTCTAACTTGGCATTGAAATCAAAGCTATTTCTGTACACAATGTATGTCATACCACAGCTGCCAGCTTCCTTACACGAGTATAGAGCCAGTAAAATTACATATCAACCCCCTTCCCTGCAAATCATTATGTTCTAGGTCATTGGTGTTTAAATATCAAAGGCAACGTTTGCTAAAGTAAATATTGAACGATCTTATTTCCAGTAAGCTTTGCACATAGGAGCTTAAAGTATCCATTTCCTGCATACCAGCACAGTCCAGTATCCATGGTTTTCTTGGTTCCCTCATGCAGGCCAACCCCTACGTTAAGACAAGAGTTACTTATGTTCTGATGATAGATATTGTCAGAGAGAATGGGTTTATCTAAGCCTGTCTGCTCTGTTTATCCTCTACTTTTCCCGTTTGGTTTTTGTTCAGTGTTACGTAAGGACACAGTACACTGTACACAGATTTTGTGCTTGATGGTTGCAAAGGTCATTTATGGTCTCGCTACCCGTCTAGTTTGAGTTCTGTTTCCCCTCTCAACCCTTTATTTTTAGTTTCTATAAAGGGCCATATTGCAGTGATTGAAAAATACAGGGGGAAAGATGAAGAGAAGGGAGCTCACTGATTTGAAGCAGACACCAGAGGTAGAGAATCAACACAAAAAGGAAAAGATAATTGTTTTCTACAAGCTGCCATGCTAGCATAGTTGATGGCCATTGTGAAACACTATAGGACACATTTTGTCCTATTTCTCCACTGTACAACACAGTAAATTAACAATGGAGCCATGGTTTTTCATAGTCCCTGTGTGCATAACGTTCAAATAAGAGCAACTCTTTGACATTTACCAGTTAGAATCTTAGTTTCTTAATTAAACTCCACATACATAAAAGAGGCTCATTGATGTAGACGTAAAAGACAGTTTCATTTTTTCCCCTCATTTACCACTTAGAGTATGCTAAAAACAAACATTTTACTGGTCTGCTGTTCTTTTGTGGGGAAAAGCAGTTAATTTAATGGCTCTGCTTATCGAAATCAGACAACCAGAGAACCAGAAATGATCCTAATTTTAAAAGAGATCACAGTCAAAATAATATTCTAAATCATTTCAAAATACAATAAGCACTTCTCTTTGCTTTCTTGGTGTGTTAATTGGCCAGGGCTTTTGTGACAGTTCATCTGATTCTATTATGTCGGACACATTCAAGTCAGTAGTACAGAAGGAGAAGCCAAAGATCTGGCAGCTGACAGTAGGAGACGGTAATCCCAGTGCATGAAGGAGGCCTGGCAGTTCGCTGAGGGAGAGGCCCATACCAGTTTGTTTACAGCGTGATAATCTGGAGCAGGCATCTTGATTGTGCGTTGGCAGGACATCAGCGGACGTGCCGCGACTGCCGGGCCACACAGCAATTACACTGGCCTCTTATCTGTATGAATAGCAGGCCTGTTAGCACGGTGAAGCAGGCCGAACAACGGATGGAGATATGGTTACAAAAATGGAAACGCCAGCTTAAAGAATTACCTCAATAATCGTGGCTCGGTAATAGCGTGGGACTAGAACGGAATTGGTTCAGTCATCTCAGAAAGGGCAAGGTTCACGATGATTCCCTGGGTTCTCCGTTACTTGATATTGTTACAGAATATCAGCTGTCAATAACAACATATCTGGTTATTGAAAGGGTTTCAGACATAGTCCTGCTTTTCAAACCATTAAATAACTGCTCATTCCTTGTTGATGGGAGCAACAATAAACAGACACACACTCCTAAGAGAGAAATGCTGACTGAGAGGTAAAAATAAAAATAATAAATATGATCACCCAGAATTGTTCATATTTATTAGTGATTTTAATTTGCCTACACTTATATGGTTGACTGGATTGATTGAGGAAATGCACACCAAATCAGTACAGAACCACCTGAAGTCCACCGTGTCAGGACTTCTCAGTGTCAGTAGATCTCACTCAATTTTATTTTCTATCTCATCCTCTCACTCTCACACACACACACACACACACATACACTGCACATAGAGTATATGGAGTACATGAAGAGTAATTTTCGGCAGACCCCCACAATGTAACCACAGCTTTAAGTGCTATAAACAGGCTGCGGTTAAAGTGCTGCACATTCTGCAGCACATACTTTAACTGCAGCCTTGCTTATATTGCAAATTACCTACTCTTTTACCCTGAAAGTTCATGTGTAGACAGAATTTCTCCTTTGAGATGCTCTGATTGGATAAATTAAGCAATGGACAAACTCAGTCGTCGTAATGCGTCATTCAACCAAAAAAAGTACCTTCCTCTTTCAATATATCAATATTTTCAGAACTTGCACAGTTATAACAAAGTTAAAACAAAGCAAAATGTATTTCAACAGGAATCTCAATGTAACTATCATGTATAAAAAAGGACGTTTAATTGCAAAGAGAAACTGTGTCAAGCCATTCCCCTCTGAATGACCCCAGCAACTTTATTAAATGTCCCCCCACTGCGAATTAGCAGGAATTGCTACTTTAACCCCAGCAGCCCTAAAGCCATTTGCAGTCACTATTCCATGAGTTTGATTAATTTGATACTGAGCAGATTGTCCCTGTATCCCTGACAGATGTTTTCTGAGTCATGTGCTTCCTCAGACCTAAGACTTTAATCAACACCATCTGATGGAGCCAGGGTTGTTGTGTAGATTCTTGGTCACAGATCAGCCATCTTGAAGGTCTATTCACATTCTCCCACTACCGCCACTAATATAAGGGCAGATATTTCCCTCAATAGTAGGCTTAAATCAGAGCTCACAAGCTATCATGTTGGATGGACGTATTCATGCTTGTAGAAAGGACAGATCATGGTTTACCAAATACATACATACAAGCTAGCATGGAAAGACTGGCTTAGAAACTCAAGTCTTTGTATATGTATTCTCTAGACAGAGAGAGAGGTAGCTCCACCTCAGCTATTAGATCATAACAGCTTTGACCTCCCATAATGGGGAAAGATAAATGATACGTTACTGCATCTGTGTTTAAAGTGGGATTGTCTTTCATCTTGTACTGGGGCTCTGCCAGGAAAGAGTCTCCCTGTGGGGTTTAATGCTTCAAGCTATGAGTCCAAACATGCTTGTTTATTTTTACAATTCAAAAGAACCCTCTCTCTATATCTCTATCTCTCTCTCTCTCTCTCTCTCTCTCTCTCGCTCTCTCGCTCTCTTCTACGGGAATTTCCATAGAATTGTGTAGTAATATAGGGGATTGTGGGACAGGGAACCATCTGTGGAGCTGTGGTGCATGCGCTTTCCTTGCACAGGCAGGGGTTAAATGATCCCTCGACTATTATTTCACTGTGTTTTTTTCCTTTGAACTGTGGCCCTGGAAGTGGTGACACAGGAACATCTGGATGCCAGTCTCACAGTGTGGCAGCGAAACATATTCTAGAAACATTAAGCTGCATCTGACTATTACATTGTATTCTTACTGGTTAACATGAAGAGACAATTCACCTATTCTCACATCATAATTAAACATTACCAAACGCTCTGCACACATTAACTTTAAATGACCGAGCAACTAGATACTGTAATTAACCTCTTCATGCACATTCATGCTGTCATCATCTTAACCAGAAACATGGGGTCCTCTTCTCTTCTCTTCTCTTCTCTTCTCTTATTCTCTTCTCTTCTCTTCCCTTTTTGCAGACTATCTGAAAGGTTCTGAACTTGCTTAACGCTCTGTGTGGTAAGATGGGGGAACCTTTCAGTGTGGGGAGTTTTGGTCTGTGTATTCTTTGTGGAAAAAAGCAGTGAGCGCATTGCAGAAATTTCTGTTCGACCATCTGGTTGACCTGCAGAAACAAGGTGAGGGGGACAGGTCCTATAGCTCCTGTGTTTAAAGGGGGGGTGGTCTCTGCATGCCTTAGTTTTATGTTTTATTCCCTAAAGAATGATGTTGTAACCTGTATGACTGTCTGGGGTTTGGGGTAAAGCAATATATACAGTGGCAGCAGAGGGTCTGAATGTGTGCAACTAAATTGTAATTGTGCTTCTATGGGCTGCTGGCACTGTGGTTTGTGTGTGTGTGCGTGTGTGTGTGTGTGTGTGTGTGTGTGTG
>OOFE01049319.1:17534-30534 GCA_900323365.1 Monocentris japonica
CAAACTCTTCTCTTCTCTTCTCTTCTCTTCTCTCCCCTATCCCCACCATCATTCAGCTTTTCTTTTCTCTGCTCTCTTTTCCTCCATGCGAACCTGTGCTCCAGAAGGGTTACCCTGGCCCCAGATCCCCACATGTGTAAGGAGATATCTCTCTCAGTCAGTCTACAGCAGGGAGCTCAATGAGTGACTGGCTGCTGCCCCTACACACTAAAGGCAAAGCAGGCAGACAGAGGAGGAGGACGAAAGATATGAAAATATCATCAGAGGACTGGAAAGCAGCTTGATTTCAGCCCCTGCAATCCTTGTGTAAATACACATACTCATGTGCACACACATACATGAATACTTCTGACATCTGTCTGGAGGAGAGATCAGCTACAGATCAACCACAGAGTTTGGCTCTCCCCAACCCGGCTCTCCTCCTGCTGCAGTGCTACAGAAGTAAAATATCCTTGGCCTGTTGCTTTTGGAGGCTCTCTGATACCCAACATTTGGACTTGTCCACCAGATTAACTCTGAACACATTTGTCCAAGCAAATCATTATGGAGGAAAATATCAGGACTAGGCAGGGAGAATTAGGAGTATTACTAGGGGGCAGGGTTACTCGCAAATGTAAATATTGTCTCTCTCTATCTTGAGTCTTCAGTCCCTTCAATGAAAGCAAAGCTGCTTTTAATACAGTGTGCCACTTGGGTAATACATTTTTTATCCATGTCATTGCATGTATATTATATGATACAACTGATGAGATGTGTAAGAGTTGGCCCTAGCCTGCTGTTCAGCTCACTCGTAAAGATTACTGTTTTGGGGAAAAGCTCTGTCTGGGTGGTACAAATCCCCTGTTTTATACTAACTTTGTGCTTGTCCGTGCACATACACACATATAAACTCACACATGCACCAGTGGAATGCAGTACTAGCACCCTGACTGTAGTAAAATCAGAATACCTCACAAATAAGCACAATTGCCCCTCATCAAAGGGTGGAAATACTTCACATTTTAACAGTTAAATCAGTTGTTGTGTGTGTGTGTGTGTGTGTGTGTGTGTGTGTGTGTGTGTTTCAATAGCACTTGAGTAGTTTTTGTATGGACTGGTATGAATTATTTCAGCACTGAAGAAAATAAAAAGCAATAAAAAGGATGTCAAGATTTCCGATGTTTAGATAAGGGAACCTCTGCAGCTGTGTTGTTAAGATGAAAAAGCAAACACTTCTCCCAGTCTGTGGGAGACTGACCAGACGAGACTGCAGTGTCTATTTCACAGGTTCTGCCTTCGGAATGCAAACAGCTTCTCTCCATCTCAGCTGGTACATTCAATACAAGATTCCAGTGAGTTCGAGACAATACGAATTTGAGAGAAAGACTGAATAAGAAAGGCAACGGAGTATCACAAAGGGCATATTACACCAAGCTGTATGACTGGACGGTGAAGCTTATTGTGTTGCTATACTATCGCTTTCATTTTTTCTTACCAGTTACAAAAAAATAATAACTAAGCAGAAGTACGGCCATAAATTTGTTCCCTTGGCTTATCTGGCCCTTTGTTTTCTGAAAGTGAGGTGAGGCACTGGCGTGGTCACCCACAGACCAGCGATTGTATCCCTAATTACGGCGGAGGACGCAATTGCTAGTTAATCATAAACACCCCCTGTACACTGTAGCTGGTGGCCAAGCTATCTACCTGTGCTACAGCCAGGCAAACAGCCTCGCAGAACTACTGCACTTTGGACTACTGTGCTTGGATACAGCATGGAAATTCGGAAAGTGGAGCGAGTGCAACAAGCAAACATAGTCAAAAGAAAATGATTTTGAATAAACTGCAGCACTCGAGTGTGAATGGTTTTATATGCTTTTTGTCTGCTGTCACATAGAAAGGATTATATCGCTATTGTCGTGTGATAACCTCATATCTCCAAAATGCCAATTTTTCAGCAACTAAGAAAAACAGCCTTGGTTTTTAGCTTGATAACAATGCATTTTTTCAGTTTATCCAATGGATTTTGAAAGATTTTTCAAAGCCTATAAGGCCTATCTATCAAATCATAGAGAACCATGTAATCCTTCAATTTAAGTTAAAACATGAACATCACCAAAATTGGAGTTACACGGTTTTTACCCGACAACAACAATGAAGTTCTGAGAATAACAAGACTTGGTAAAATGCGGCACATCACATCAAACCACAATACAGTTCTCAGCCCAAACCTATAGAGATCATTCGTCTCCAGATATTTAATTTCTCTGCCAAATCCGGGTGCTTGATCCACTGAGCCCCTAACTAACTAAGATGTAGCCTGAGAATGCTTGAGGGTTGAAAGCTCGCCACAAAGAGGTGTGTTTGCCTGACCCCCACCCCTCCAATCTATCAGGGTCCAGGCCCAGTTTGCCAGGCCCAGCTAACAGTGTTTGCTCTGCTTTATGGCCTCTCTGTTTGTTTTCCCCTTCACTGGAGCGACCACCACTTGGTCTCTGCAGCACTCAAGTGCTGCCATGGTCGGGGTCACCAACCTGGGGCTTGGCCCACCCAGAATGCAGTGCGTCAGCCAGTAGAGATAACAGATCTACTCAGGTGGTTTAGTGCAGGAACATCACACCCTCTTCCCAACACACACACACACAAACACACACACACACACACACAGGTAATCTACCATTTAATGTGGCACTGAGATCTTCCTTCAGATATACAGCTTTTTCTCTGGGTGGCAGGTCTCACCTTAGATTTATCAAGCTTTCCCTTGAGGACATCATAAAAGTAAATAACTTAAGTCTGTCCAATAAAGGAGTGACACCCTGTTTTTTTCCTTCAGAGGCAGCCAAAGAATCCACCATATGTTATCATGAAGGTAATAATGATTTGATAGATTTATTTTAGAAGGGTGTCATCACAAGTAAAGACTGAACCCAGAAAGAACTCATAAACTCATAAACAACTGAGATGCAAGTAATTGAGCCCACAGAAGAAAATTATTCCTTCTTTTCATACAAGTGTGCAGATTAATAAAATACATCTTTATTTTCAAGACTTGTACAGCTAATTATAACAGTAATTCCACTCAAACTCACTCATTTGTAATACAATTAATAATAAGCTACAATATCAACGAGTTTTGATGACAGAACTTATCAGTTTAACAGTACAGTACCTTCTTATATCTTATAAGCAGGAATGTAGGAGGGTAAATCTTTTTAGTCCAACGAACTTTATTTATGTTATAAACTCATAGTATGCCTTACAAGCATCTTAATAAATATTATCAAAGTATTATCAAAGTGATGTACGTTTTATGAAAGGGTAGCCTATTATCAAGAAAGGCGTAAATTAATGCTTCTCCAAAAATCAAATTGATTGTTGTTTGCATTGGTGGTCCTGTGCCTTATGGAGGTCATTGTTTACCTTTTATTCATCCCTACATCACAGGACGGTCGGCAACAACATCCACAAAACGAGTGATTTAAAAAGCTAATAACACCTTTGTTATAATTGCAGGGGGGTATTATTTGCTCAGCCTACTTGTTGGAGTGGAGGATCACATGAGGCCTTTAGGGGGATGGGCAGAGTTTTGTGAGGGTGGTATGGCTTTAAGAGTTTACTACCATCCCTGCATTCACACACACAACAGAAAGTTTGGAGGCTAGGCGAGCAGTGGGATACCGACGGATAGGAAGTGACGGGACTGGGTGAATTGAAGAAGGAAAAAAGCAAAGCAGAATGAGAAGCAACGTGCCATGGTCGGCCTGCCGTGCTGGGGGGAAACTCAATTGCGCATGATCCTAATAGTAACGCCTAGCCAAGTTGCGGACCAAAAGATTTTCAATGGAAGGGAACTAAGCTGGTAGTAGTGAGACGCAGAGGTTTCATAGGGGACTGTCGACTCGGTGTAGTCTCATTTTCAAGACTCTTTTCTTGCAAGTCTGGAAAACAGTGGCAGTTTCAGAGGGACCGTAAAGAGTGTGGAAGAGTAGCGCACGAAAGTATAACCCTGCGTTGAATAGGTGGGAAAAGAAAATAATTAGTGGATATTATGAACGCCGAGTTTTGGATTTCGCTCAGATTTTTTCCTCTGTCGGGTTCAATTTCGCGTCTTCTGGGATGTTTGCGAGTAGCATCTCTCCGGCTCCAGTTCGGGTATTGACTTCACTTTGTGCCCTGCTGGTGCTGTTCGTAACACTGGGACTTGGTTCAGAACTCCGGGTCCGGGTCCGGCTGTCTGACGGGCTGATCACCGAGGAGGTTTTGGAGGCGGACAGTGACAGAGACTCGATCTCGCTTGAGTTTAAACAGGGAGATGGGACGCTCATTACTTTTGTCGCGGACTTCAAGCAGGTGAGGGGTGGTCCTGTTTACCACTAACTTCAAATGTTGTTGTTGTCGTCACGCCTTGTGGTTAATTGGTTGGCCACCTATTATTTTTTGGCACCCTCATAATAAGAGGTCGTGAAGACGCTGTGAAAACGTGTCATATCACCCACTATACTGCAGTTAACTTTGTAATCTGTCTTGCCTGCACCAGAATGTGCCGTCACTGAGCCTGTGGTTCCCAAAGTGAGGGCCAGGGGTCCTTGAGAGGTCTCCAGGGGTCCCCAAGCAAAATAAGTAATAGTTACATTTTGTTGTGATTACATTTATTAGAAGTTAACCAGGTGAGAACAAAATGTAAGACTGGCTATGAATGACTATTGGTGGTTTCACTCTCTACATTGTTACCTCTCCACCTACAGTATAAATTCTGTATTGAATCATATCCAACAATAAAAATCTCTACATATTGAGGTTCCGTGGCCGTATGTGTTCCTTAACATGACTAGGACCCCTCTGTTTTAACACATCCAAAGCACGTTGCCTGGTGTGAGGAGGGTAGCGCAAGAAGAGGTGTGCTAGATAAGAGTATATGTCCGAGCATTTACCTTTTTTACTTTAATACCTTTTGCCAACTTTTCTTTTTGGATTGTCTCATTAGATCTGCCTCAAATCTATTGCTCTTTCAAGACAGCATTCCTAAACCAGTGAACCACAATGGCCTTTTGGGTCAGGTTAAAGTTTCCTCATGGATGTAGGGTCACAGATCTGATGCTTGAAGGGAAACATTACACTAGCCTGAAGACCCTGGAGCAGATGCTGTACCTCACACATGAAGTCAGGAGAAGGGCTTAGAGGTCCTGTCATCCTACTCTATCTCCAGACTTGATCAGTGTTAGTGTCCCGACATCAAGATGGTTGTTGCTGTTGACTTCAGATGTGGATGCCTACTGGCCCCATAGCCTTAAACCCAAATGCTGCTCATGTGTTCAGCCCAGAGGCCATCAGTGGCCATATTTAGCATTCTTCTAAAAGTAGAAGAGCGGATCACGTATCACTCAGAATGATTTGAAAGGTGAAACTGTTTCGGTTTCAACAATAACTGCTCTGAGACACATAAATGTCAGTCCCGGAAGGGAAGTTACAACTACTGGGTGTAGGGGGACTCGGAGCCTCACAGAGCAAAGGCATGTGTCTGTGATGGTTGCTGTCACACAGAAGCTGACAGAATGGCGAGATGTGAAGGGGGAGATTTACCAGGATTAAGTGGGCATGTCTGACCTTTCTGATCTGGACGTCTGGTTCACTAACCAAAACAGCTAATTTAGAGTTGAAAGAGAAGAGGCCGTCGCCCCCAATCATTGGTGACACACCAAGATAAAGAGAGAAGACCGAAGACACTCTGATCTGTGAGCAGGGAGCCGGTCCTAGGTTATGTAGAGGCCCCATCTTGCAGTCACTCTCATGCATGCACACGTGCGTGCACACACACATACACATATGGTTCAGTTTATTTGAATAAAGCCAATAGAACCTCTTAGATCACTTTACTTTTCCACTGCCTGATTTATCTGTTCCACTTGTAGGTTTCTCTCTCTCTCTCTCTCTCTCTCTCTCTCTCTCTCTCTCTCTCTCTCTCTCGTCATTCCTCCTCCATGTGGTTTTCATCCAGCTCTTGTAGCAGTATCTCCAAGATTTATGGAAAGTTGGATGACCTGTCACTTCCAGCTGCCATACAGAATTTACAGTCCAGATGAACACATGTGGGAAGAAGAGTGTTTAAACAGGGATGTCAAACAATGGAGGGTTATATTGAACCGTACAGCCAAACGAGGAATGTGGATAGCTATTGGACAGGTTAAGGTTCTGTTTAGATGCATCATTCCTTTCATCCTCTGAAGTAGTTACCGACTGAATGGAGCTGGTTTGGTCAAATAAGTATTCCACTGCATGACTTTCACCAAGAATAATAATAATAGAGTTTTTTTTTTCATGGAATTACACATGTTTGATTCTTTCAGTATTTAGGTCCATGACGTAACCAAGTCACTCTGTATGGAGGGGTCATCTGTGATCAGTTCTGACTTTGGCAATGACAACAGTCTGGACAAGGAATTCTTCTAAATGATCAGAGAGCAGAGGTCTCTCAGCTGCTTTGTGAATACACGGCCAAGACGTGGTGAGAAATAGGCCATGTGCTCATATCATTACTTACCAGACAGTTAGTGTTATAGTCATTAGACGAGTTGGCTTGGGATGTGAGAAGGAAGTCTAGTCAACCTTATCCAAGCAATGGATCACTGTGAGAGTGAGTGAGTCATACTGTGATTTCAAGAGGGTTGCATGGGCTCTAAAGGCATGTGGACATGTGGAAAAGAGGATATGGTTTACCTTACACATTACACCTCTTTGGGACTGGTATCCAGTGGATGAAGCTATTTGGTACTGAGTAATTGACTGTGTAACACTATGAGCTACTGGACTTTATAGGCTACAGGGTATAGGTTCTGTCATGGCTTTGGTTTAATCCTCTCCCATTAGACAAGGTTATTAATCCTAACAAACATGATTCTGAATTATCATTTATAATCATGTTTTATACTGGTGGTGGAAATGCTGCCTCAGATGTGATCCAACATTCCCATAAATATTTATTTGGGATCATATGTGGTTGTTGAGGAAACCTCAGCATATAGATGACATGTTGTCTGTGCAACTGAACAGCTGCTCTATCATTTTGGAAGACCTATCAGGAAAGAAATGCATCATAGGATGAAGCTGATCATTGGAAATTATTCTATAGGAGTGATTAGATCACCCTAAGGACTGATGAAGCCCATATTCTTGTAGAAATGCACAACCAGAGCCTTGCCTTCACTATCAGGGGACTATATTTTCGTAATTTCCTGATTTTGTCCATATCCTATATCATGGCTAAGCATTAACAGCTGAATCTATTCCTGTAATTGAGACATGCTCTCTTCCAAAGAACATGTTCCTGTAACGTGATTGTAGCCTGCTGTATATGGAAGTCTGAATGTTGTCAAGGTGCAGAGTTCTGTGTTCAATTCAGTTAATATCCTGACGGCCTGCTCGATGTCCATGTACAATTTTGCATCACTAGACAAATCTGAAAATAAGTGTGCTGTTGTAGTCTTCTAAAATCTTTGGCTTTTATTTGTTACTCCAGTGCAGTTCTGTTTTTGTGGCCCATGGCTAGACTCAAGCAGGTTTTAGTCATACACAGTCTAAGACCTTGAACTGAACATAAACCATGTCTTGGACAGTAATCAAAGGGAAATGTCTCACATTTTTTGAGAGTGTTAAGAAATGGCTGTATTGGGTCTTTCCAGATGTCGGGACTTTGTCAGAAACTCTAATCAGTTTGTGCTCTGTGTCTTAATAGCATGCATTCAGACCCCCAAATAGTGGGTTTGATCGATGCAGGAATGTGAGTGACTTCACAGGCATCCAAGCTGAGTTGACACTTTAAACAGGCTTCATTTCTGAGGCACAGTGAGGCACATCTTAGTGCTTTTCTGGTTCCACGTGGCTCTATCATAACACATTTGAGAAGAAGACTTTAGGTTTGGATAGGTTTTTCATCCAGTGTACTTTCTTTTAAAGGAAATGAAGTCAATAGGTGCTGAACCTGACGTTTGCTCCCTGACACAAAACCATGCTGTGTTGTTGGCTCAAGTGAGCAACAGATGCTGGGAAGCCACTTGACACTCAATCTCACACTATCATGTTAAATGACTGGGGCTTTCACTGTAAACAATGGCGCAGTGGTGCCAATGAGCACATTACCCATTTTATTAATTCTCTTTTCATCTCAGCCTTATAAACCAGATTGTGTTTCAGCCAGGGCCTGTTCTGCCCTCAGGTCAATTTACTGTATGTCCTGATTTTCTTCAAAGCGAGGAGGCTTTATGAATGCACCCAACAGTAAGAAGAATGAATTGGAGATTCATCACACACCCACGTTAGTGCTATGTTAAAAAAGCAGAGTGAGAGGTGGGGGTGGGGGGCAAATCGGTTGGCCTTTCTGCGTGCCGTCCCTTTGGGATTAACAGTATCTTTGACCCATTTTGGCAGATACCCAGCCCTAGTTCTTTCACAGCCTTCACATATCTTATAACTACCAGGGAAATTGTCTCTCGTGTATGAGTGGCCTGTTAGCTATCCATTATGGTGTTTTTGAATTGTGGGAAATGGCAGGTTCTTATTGCTCCTTGCTTGTATCTGTTCCAAGTCAGTGCAGTCACCACATTTTACGCTTCTCTTTTTTTCTATTCACTGCCACGCCTTGCTTCCCATCCAACCCTGACGCAACATCCCACTTTGTCACTTGCACAAACTTGCAAAGCCTTTTTTTTTTACAGGTGAGTGTCACCTTTTCCAGGAAATGTTGTGATTTCAGATACCATTGAGGTCACACTAGAACACAGGGGCACATGAGGCCTCTGTTGTGTGAGGTCACTGTGAGGCAAGGCACTAGCAGTCGTTGAACTCATCCATGTGATAAATTATTTAGTGAAAACAAACTTCAGTCCAAATGAACCTTAATAGTTATTTGAATGAGCATCAGATCCCCAATAAATGCTCAGAGGTATGCAGGCTTTTGTTATTTAAGTCCCTTAAGCAGTACCATGGAAGACCTCTCCCACTCAGGTTCCCTCTGAATGCTATGGCTCATCTCCGTGTGGGAGAGATAAGCTCCACAACGTTATTGCGTGTGATGCACAGACTTTGTTTTATTATGCAATTCTTCTTATTATTGCACTGCTCTTGCCTGTCTCCCCTGAAAAAGCATTTGAGTTATTCCAGAAAAGTCTTCACCATGAGATCTTTTGCACTTAAAATGATTGGTTGTATTATGTTGTGAATGCGATGTGTATAGAAGGTGGGTCTTTTTGAAGATGAGTTCATACTCTTAACCACCTTTTGTTCCCTGCTGTCTTTGTACCCGAGCGGACTAGCTTCTTCTATGGCCTTGTCATGGCCCCTCACGGCCCCCCTTCGGCCTCCCATGGCCCCTCGGCCCTCGATGATGTCTTTATCCTTTATCCTGCTCCCACCAGCAGGCCAGATGTTGGCCTCTCAATGCGGCTGATAAAGAAAAGGCTTCCCATTCCCACAATCTGAACTGCTACCTTGTGGATTCTTCCCCACAATCAAGTGATTTGGGATGCATGGCTCCACAGTGCTGCTGTAACAGCACTCAAAGTCTCTCCAAGTCTTTGATTGGAGAGAAGACAGTGGTTGTGGCTTGTGTTGTGCATAGCTGTGATCGTTTGTTACTGCTTCAGGGGTTTTAAGATTGCAGCTAACAGAAAGTTAACAAAGGGGTGTACTCTGCCAAGGCTTCTGTTAGCTGCACAGAGTCCTGAAATGCCCTTTTTTTTTTTGTAAAACATTTATGTCTATATCTCATCTTGTTGACGAGCTGATGGGTTAGTCTAAGTCCAATCTTATTTGACCGGCTCGTATTTCAATTCAGTTGTTTCTAGCGCTAAATGTATGACGGTCGTACCTGTGATGGTGTTAACCTTTTTGTTCTTGTTCTTTGTTCTTTGTCATGTCGCGTTCAAGTGTTAAAAAAGGTGAGGGATGGGTGGAACTAGCATCTGCTGTTCTCAAGAATATTGTAGAAACAATGCATGCTTGTCCTCTTATAAAACAAACAGTAAAATTGACACAATAGGCTCTTGAAAATGAATTGAATTCTGTGAAACCCATTTATCTTTTTAACCCTTTTTTTTCCTTCTTCTCAGACGGTAATATGGCAATTTTCAGTACTTCTAAACTATTACCCACCCAAACTTGCTTCTGAAACATGGAAGAACAGAAACCAGGTGTTTGATCGCATCCAAACCTTTTTTGATGACAATTTGATTTCAAAAATGTAGTTTGGATGTTTTCAATCCAGGTGGTTTAAGACCATTTGTATACAAAGCTTTGATAAAGATGATTTTAATCCAGGGCTCTGCATAAAAACAAGATTAATACTGGTGTAATGGAAGTAATGCAATTGTTTTTGAATGCCTTGGCTATTAATATACTGTGTAACTAGCTGTGTGTGTGTCCTCTGTAACAGGATATGAAAACTGAGGGACTAGGTTGGAGGCTGCATGGGACTGTTGCCATCTCTGTTGTTTATGTCTTATCTATCTGCTTCATTTCCTTCCCCGTTAGCACTCACTGCCGTTCGCCCTCTCATTTCCTGAATGCAAAGTGTCCAAAAACAATTTGAGTGTCTGGATAATTGCATACAGATTCTGTGTGAATGAATAGATCCCTCATTGTGGCCTGAGCATTTTTTGCAAAGGTGTGAAGTGTTTTAAAGATTAAATTGGAGGTTGTTGCTCTATTTTTTTCGGTTGTTTTGCTGCATTCATGAGTAATGCTTTATTTTCTAGCGTGTTAACACTCAGTTCCTATAACCGTTTGACATTAGTTCCCCTCCATCGTCGTCAACTGCCAAGAGGAACACCTTTCTATCAGAGGCCTCAAGTGTTTTTATTGTCCCTTCACTGCCACTGTTTACGAATTGGCTCGCTGCTTGGACAGCCAGGTGTGACCAGCCCCCAAATGTGACTCCACATTCCTGCCTTCAGAGCCTCTGTAATTAGCTTCAGCTCAAGCATTTCTTGACACAGCAGCTTTTCTCTTGCTCCTTTTGTCTGCATCTGTCTGTCTCACCCTCTCTGCCTCAGTCTCTCAACCTGATCTTTAATCCCTGGCTACACCTGTGCCTTTTGACTGTGCTCCCCTCGTACACCAAGGCAAACACATGGTCAATGCTCATGTTGTTTTTAAAGGGGAATCCGAGACACTAGGGTTGTGCGTGTGTCTTTTTTTTTTTGTGTGTGTGGGGGGGGGGGGGGTCTTAAAACTTTAGATTTCACTGCTGATTCCTCTACAGAAGTTAAAGGAATAAACCGGAAGGCTGCGTGATGCTGAGGCTGTGTGCTTGAACAGCGTAAAGGCTTTTCAGTTTGTACATTTCTCATGTGTAAACTGGTGTTAGTATGCAAACTCAGCGGCCTTCAGGGAAAGAAATATTTTTTGTTGTTAATAATTGAAAGAACTTTTTGGCTTCAGCTCCGAACAGAGAGATTATCTTTGTAATTAATCAAATGCTCAAATACACACACATTGACCCGCAGTGATCCCAAATGACTCATCAGAGTGTGGCTGGCCAATGGGCCTCCCTAGTCAGCCATCAGCCTTATCAACAGACAGGGTCTTAGAGGGGATTGGAAAACAGGAAGTACCTCCTGCCCTAGGGACAGCCACTGGCGCACTGTGTGTGTGTGTGTGTGTGTGTGTGTGTGTGTGTGTATTCATGTGTTGGCACAGTTAGTATTGCATCCAAAGTGAGACTTAAAGTGTCTGGTAACAGCCATTTCAGTAGGACAGTTGAACGTTCTTACCTACAGAGACCCTCCTAGAAAACACCCTGCCTTCCTTTTAATGGGGGCCTTTTAATGTTGTGGCTTCACAAAACTCTCATTTTCACAGCCCGGTAAACCAACTATATGCTCTATGAACAGAACCTATTCGGCTAGCCTGGTTACAGCTACAGAGACGGAGAATGTTCACTGTAAATGGCACCTTTTGAGTGTCTGAATAAGCTTTTGTGCACCTCTTAAATAATCTGGCCCACCAAAGGTATCCACCAATGAAATGGACCCCCAGCCTTCTCCTGTTTAACAAGTCTTAGTATGACCCGCTAGTCAGGTTGCATGAATACACACTTGTGTTTGGCTGTTGGCCAGTGGTAGTTTGTCTCCAAGTGGACTTAGTCGCTGGTGTCAAGGAGCAATGCTGAGGAATCTGTACTTGTGTGGAGTATTTATAGCTGTGCTGACATTTACACAATTCTGGTGGGATAAACTCAAGGCTGCACTGTCTTTGATTATGGTATTACAAGATGGGAAAATGTCACTCTTTTCATTTGTAATGTCCATGCAAACGCACTACCTGGTGATTTTCCCTAAATGTAGGCCTGCAAACCTTTAATTTTATGTACTTATGTGGAAATGTGCTTTAGGGGGTGACTCATGTAGGCTTCACTTCTTCAAGAAGTAGTAGAAGTAGTAAATTTAACTGGTCGTGATTTTCAGTTTCAAGCTGTTTGGGCACTTAACTATGACATTCTAAAGCTGAAGTTTTTTTCTTTGTGTCAGTATTAACTTTGTCCACCGATTGATAATCTTGTATATTTGTCCAGCCATTGACAGGATCAGTATTTGTTCCCGTAGCACAGAGGAAGCACATACGCACAAGCACGCTGTCTGCCTGTGGTGACTCGAGTTTACCACCAGCCTCAAGCATATTCTTCTGATCTGCTGTCATCATGTCGTCATGCCAGTATCTTCTGCCATCAGCAGTTTGCATAATGCTCTGATTTTAACGAAAACAAAACAAAAGAACACTACGAACCCTTTTGGCAGATTTAAAAAGAAAAATATTTTGTTAGATTAGTCCAGTCACTCTCTCTTGGTGTTTGGGTACTCTCTGTCCCTATTAAGCAGGTGTATGCCTTCTCTAATCACTACTGTTGTACCACTGCACAGTTCACTCTTATCTCACATAATGCTGGTGTGGTAGTTAGCTGTGTGTGTGTGTGTGTGTGTGTGTGTGTGTGTGTGTGTGCGCGCGCGCCGGCCGTTGCGGATACACATGTGCC
>OOFE01049319.1:30584-53022 GCA_900323365.1 Monocentris japonica
GCAGAAGTGAGTCTAGTCTTGTCCAAACAAACAGAGTTGAATCCTACTGGTTCTGTCTGGGTATTTACAGTGCAGATGATGTCATTGTTGTTATTCTGTTTGTTTTTACAAGCCACCCTGATTATTATCTCAGCAGCACTAAACCACTAAGACATCAACACTGGTTGGTTTTTGCTATTTTTAGGCCATTCATTTCTATGAATTGTTGAGATGTTAAGATGCATTGTGGACAGAAATGTGTTTTGTATTCATTGCTACCTGTTTGTGTACATGATCTATGGCGCACTAATGATGATGTCAGTGTTGTGAAGTTACATCAGAAAATGTTGTTGGCGCAACAAGCCTTGGTGCCCTCCCTTTGCCTTCTTGGCCTCTCTTGCCTGTATGCAAGAGCAGGACAGAGGAGTTAGGGAATCATCACTCAGGACACTTACAGACACCACATGCCTGGTGCACATGAAGAAGTGTAGGAGGAGACACTGGGGTCTACAGTAGAGTATTGCTTCGGTTCCAGAGAAAGCAGAGTTGCTGGAGCTACCCAGCTCCTCTGTAATTACCCAGAGAACCCTGGGGCAATCTATGTGGCTGACAGGAATGCCCTCCCCCTTCTTTTTCTTTTTCTGCCCCCTCACACACACACACACACACACACACACACACATGCACACACTCACTCAGTGTCCCAGCATAGCGCCATGTGTCTGCAGTCTGGGAGGTCCTAAAGTCATGGCCTCTGTGTCTCTCTGCTCTTGAGGGAAATGACACTTTTATTTGCTCATCTCTCTATCGGCGTTGTACTCCCTCCCTCTCCCCTACATCTCCTGTGGTCTGTCACTGTTCACTGTGATATATTCATGCCTCCTCTTGACAGTCTTTAATCATTTGGACTTTGTTCTTTTCTAAAACTACAGCACTGGGCTATTATCACAGTATTGGAAGATCAGTCACTGAGGTACATACTTTGGTCTGTCTGTCTGTTTTCGTTTCTGTCTATGTTTCCGTGCAACATCAAGCAGCTCATGTTAGCACTGAGGCTAATATTACATCAAGCCCGTAAATCAATATTTGCTCAGTAATTTGTTTCCAAAGGTCAAATAGCATCGCATGATTGTCATGTGTAATACCCATGCTTGTACTGCGTGTCTGCCAGTAACTCTTTTTCGTAGACAAAAGCAGTTCTCAGAATGAGAAACCAGTGGTCATGCGAAGGTGTCTATAAACAGCGAGAGTGTAAACACCTCTGAGGCAGGTTGCATTGCTTTCTTGCCGGTCTGTACAGTTCTGCATACAGGAAGTGGGAGAAAGAGCCTAAAAAGAAAACAAAGGGTTCTCTTTGGCCTGTTTATCTGAGTTGTCCAAGAGTTCCTGCTCAGGGAGTTAAAGCCTTGAAGCTGCTACTCCTCTGCAGCCTGTCTGCTTCAGACGGGTGTGTGAAAAGCGGGGGAGGGGTGTTTGGGACTGTCTGTGTGCGTCTTGGGGAAGCCAAGAGGGTGTCATGGTGGAGGGGGGGTCAGATGAATAGGAAGACAGGTCTGTTGCTCTGCTTTCCTCACTGCTGGAGCTTCCCATCATGCTTTGCATGCCTTCTCACAAAACTCTTTATGGCCTTGGGGATGGCGCCAGATCTCTCACATGCTTGCCAACAGCAACAAGTTTTTTGGTGAATTCTCCACAATGTTCGATTTTCTACTTCCAGTGTTCCACATAAAAGTGATTTTAGGGCATGTGAGACACACTGTGATAATTATATCGAGGAAATCCCAGAGCCCTCATTTGACAGCACAAATAAGCAGAGCTGGAATGAAGCAACACTGCACAGGCCTACAGACAATTAAAATTATAAACAAACTGTCAGAGGAAGCACTTTTGGTGCAGTGAACATAAACCCCTATTGGCTTTTAGTAGACAGTTGTTTGAACATCTATAAACTCCACATATTAAATTGCCTTGAGTGTCTGGAAAAGTGCTACATTAAGTACACAGATGAAAAGAGTATTTGTTCGAATCTGTATGTGCGACAATAACCTCATAAGTCTGTCGTATGCACCACTTCACTGCCTTCTTGGAATCATTTGTTTATCCGTTCAGTCCTTCACTGCTGCCTTCTTGTGTCTGTGTGTTGCAGGATGTGAAGATATTCCGAGCGCTGATCCTGGGAGAGCTGGAAAGAGGGCAGAGCCAGTACCAGGCCCTCTGCTTCATCTCTCGCCTCAGCCACAATGAGATAATCCCCAGTGAGTCCATGGCCCGACTCAGACAGGTAAGCAACAAAGATGGAATGGGAACAATGAGAAGATGGGCATAAGGCAGCATTATCAGTATTGTGCCCATACAGACACCTGAGTATACTCTCTATACGTTGTGATAGGTTGACTAAAAGTGTGTTTAGAGCACGCACCAAAAAAAAAAAACCCTGAGGAAATGGTCACTGATTTGACTCAATAGGAGTGTTGATGTTAGCGTTCCTGTTTAGAGTGCACTGCCCCGTGTTTCTCCCCTCCCTAGATGTTAGGAGAATGTTGTTTTAGAGGGTGTATTGATGGGGGAGGGGTGGGGGAGGTCCTGCTCTCGGGAATGGCAGAAAGATTGACATTGTTGAGATTACCTGGGGGAGACTGCTATTGTTGGGATTGAGGAAGGCTGGAACGGGATATTCAAGATGGCTGGTGAGGTGCAGGTGGTGAGCGGACATCATTATAGGGACTGCCTGAATATACTAGGACTGTGGCACTGTGGTTATGTGTGTATGTGAACACTGATCATTTTGTTGTCTGCTCAGAAAAACCCTCAGGCCATTCGCTTAGCAGAGGAGCGGAGAGGACTGGAGCAGCTGACCATGAGTGTGGCAGTCAATCTAAGTCGGGCCTGGCAACTCAGCTCCCATATCCACAACATGTGCAGCGAGGCCCGCGAGGCCATCTACACCAGGGAGGCCGATGTCAAACATTGGCTGGACAAAGGTCAGGGGTCATTATAGCTTTCTCTACCCACACACACACACACACACGCTGTCTTTATAGTCTATATCTATACTACTCCTCTTATCGCTCCTCCTAGCACCCTGTCTCCTCCCTGTGTGTATCTCCTCAGCACCTCTTTACACCTTAGTTTAGTGATCGGGGGTTTATCTCCAGGGGTTTATCTCCGGGGGTTTACTTTGGGTACATGGCTTCTCTACCATGACCCATTCTGGTCATTTTGTCTCCAAGATTAGCCTCTATTACTGTGGTCTTTATGCTGTCTGCCTGATATTTTCCCCTCCCCCCGTCTCTTTACATGCTTTCCGAAATATCCACATTTGCTTCATAAACACTTTTCATCTTTGAAATCAAGATAATGTAGACTGTTAGGCTATTTCTTAGCCTATTCCCTCAAAGCCTCTGTCACATTTTTGTACTGTGCTCAAATTGCCCTAAAACGCAAAAAGATATTTCCATAAAGTAGTTGTTCGTAAGGGCTTTTTTGCAAATGGGGCCCAGTTTCTTAGTAGCAATGAAGTCTAAATTATCTAGGGTGAGGAGAATCTGTGTGACAGTACTATTGTACAATGACAGCACAGTTAGAAAGGAAACAATGTTGATGGTCATGGTTCAGCAAGCATTGTGCACCATTATGGTTGGAGGGAATCACAGTAGCATCTCCTTTGCATAACAAAGTCCCCTTTTTACTGCACCATCTCCCCCTTTAACCACTTTGATTGCCCTCTCTCCACTTCAATACAGTATTTAATTGAGTGAAATGAGAAAGGGAATCCTTTTTATGTATGATTTGCACATCTCTAGACCTCATTTGCTTTTGTTGTTATTACCACAAGCTCTGATGTTTATGCTCCCTTGTCTATGTTCTAGGAGTGGAGGGCTCCATATTTGAGATCCTGCCTCAGACAGCAGAGGTGCCCAGCTTGCAGGCTTGTCGCTCTGCTAAGGACCTGTGGCAGCCCTGCCTCTGCATATACAGCCTGCGTCTGGAGTGGTACCCTTGCCTGCTTAAGTACTGCCGCAGCCGGGACACCACGGGTAAAGGCACCCCCTACAAGTGTGGCATAAAGAGCTGCAGCAAGGGCTACCAGTTCACCTACTACGTTCCACAAAAACAGCTCTGTCTATGGGATGAGGAGACCTAGCATTTTCTTCTGGATTGTTAAATAGAGAGAAACAAGCCTCTCCACCCTCCTATTCAAAGTGAATATGGTGATACTGGATCTCAGTTCATAAGGTGTAAGTGAAGCTGTCTCAGGTGGAGAGTGGTGAGATCCAGATGTCCAGACTGAAAAAGAAAACAATTCAGGTACTAAATGAGACCAAAACCTTTATGGAAGCAGAGCTACATTACGTATGTACATTCTTAGAGGACCCACTGACTGTAAAGCTTGGGAAAATTACGTAATTTCAACTTTGTCAAGAAGCTGTCACTCTCGTGCCTTTTTGGGAGAAAATATTGGAGCAAACGAAAGATGTCAGAAACAACAACAACCTCTCATACAAATACTTTATGCACGAAGGTGGACAGTGCATCCTCTTCTACATTTCTGGCCAGTTAGACACCAGCAGAGGAACAACAGAGTCCCGTTCTGATCCAAGGAGCCATAGGAACAGAATCCACATTCTGGTGAGGGAAATATTGGATTCTGTCCATGAGTGTAAAAATATGAGAGAAACACCTCCAGCCAGCTGAAGTACTGTTTATACCAGTGCAAGTTGACTGACAAGGAAAATGTCTCTGCAGTGCTGGCTTTATTTATTTTGGTTGCAAAGTGAAATTATGGAGGATTATTTTTGTACCATTTTGTTGAAAATAACCTCATGAGATTTTGTGTTTTCTTTTCATCTTTGCGTCACATAAGCTCTTAAATCATGTGCCCAACCTGCCTGTCATTAACAAGTAGTATGTTTAAGTAGCGAAATGCTTTGAGTATGTGCAAACTTTTTGGATTTGGCCATTGTCATGCCACTTTGTTAGCAAGTTTTCATGGTTGTAAAGAGGGTGTGGGTTACTAAACAGATTTATTATCTCTTTTTAAGAGAGACAATTTTAGCTCCACGTCACCCTACCACTATCCACCTCCCCCACGCCCATAGCTCACATTCTCATATTCTTTTTAAAAGTGTCAAGTAAACCAAAGGAAATATTGTCAAAAGAAGAGTGTAAAGTTTCAGTTTCTAAAAGCAGGCTCTACAGTAGATTTTTCTCGTGTTGGAGTACTTACACTGCACGATGCTCTTTTTCATAATCTATACTGCCATCTTCTGGTTTTACAATGTTTCAATGTCTTGTATTTCCTATTAATATTGATGTCCCGATGTCAGAATTCTTCTAGCGTCTGTTTATTTCAACAATTAAATGTTTTATAATCTATGCATCTCAAATCCCCTATCACTTTTATTGTGTAATTCAAGGAGCACTTCTTGAACGTGTGGGACCAAATTTCATTTGTCTGTCTAGTTGTCTGTAGAGCAATGGTTTGAGTATGATTTTTTTTTTTTTTTTTTTTTTCCAAGCACACATGGTTTGTCTTACTTCCCTCATCATTTCACCCTTTACTACCATATCAATGTTCATTTTTTGTGTGTGTTGGTATGTCCTCCTAACTGAAGAACCAAATAAGTGAAACATTTGTGGCCTTTTCTGGTGATCAAGTGCCTTAACATTTCCACTGATATATTTGCCATGTAATTGTAGAATAAGTTGTCAAACATATTTTTCTATGAAAGAGTTTGGAATATGTTGTAAAAAGTTGCCCTAATGAGAAATGGAAGCAATTAGCCCATGTACCATTCAAGAGTTGTTTTACATTAATTGTTTTAATAAAGTATTTCTTTGCACTGCATTAATAACGATAAGAATAATGTGATGCTTAATTTCCCTGGGGGATCAATGCTATGCCCCCCCCATTGCTACACATAGTAGTATAGGCTTCCTAGTGTTACCTACTTCCACTTGATGCTGCTGGAGGCTGGTAGACTACCCAGTCAATAATACAACAGATATGTGTAATTTGTGCTCTTGACCACAAGGTGTCGCTAGGTTTAAAAAAGATGATCCTCCCATCACAATGGAAGAGATCCAGGGGGGTGTCAAGGAAACGGGCTATTTTGTTACATTGAACAAGCTTGCTGTCACCTGTAAACTACAGCTCAGCACATTGCAAACAGAGAACCATCCTCGTCAATACTATTAGTTATCAAATTCGCATCTATATGGAGTAAATTGTGGAGGGGGAATTAAGGGATGCTGAGGTTGTTTCCACCGGGCGGAGTGCAGATAAAGGACAACAAATAGCATTGTGGCAAACACACGTATGACAGTCCTCTCCAGAAACATGCCTTTACAGGACACAAACGACTCGTGATTTAAGGGAAGAAGAGCTTAGGAGTAGCCGCATGTTAAGCATCGAGGTAATGATTTCTTGCTGTATGTGTCAAGTATTGTGCAAGGTTGCAGTCTTTTTGCAAACGTTTTGTTAGCCTTTTAGCTTGCACCTAGTTAGCTAACTATCCCGATCCTGCTAACTGGGTGGCCTGATATAAGAGTATTGCCCTAACTTAGGGCTAAGCCTGGGTCCAACTCAGTCAGCCAACATGAGCTGCACCTGGTGTAACCACCCGTTTGCTAGTTTAGCAAGACAGTAATGATGCTGATTAACCTAGTAACTTCTGTTCCCCTTTTGTTTTATTTCTCACGTGGATTTGTCGAGGCTAAGTCACTATATGTGCATCATGTACATGTAATTTTGTGCATTTTAACAAACTTACTGAAACACCCTAATCAGAGTACCTTAACAAGGCTCATCTTACTCACCCCTCCATTGCTATGTGGAAAAGGACTACCCACCCTGGCTGGACTTATTGGAAACCTACCAAAAATTAGAGGCCAGCATTGGCCAACTCATCTGAGAGCTTAGTTTCGCCATGCCATCCTGACATCCATGTATGTCATTTGATCACTGCTTAAGGAAGTTTGCGTGAAATGGCCATTCTGCCATGGGGACTGTCTGCAGCCCAGGACACAATAACCTCTGAGCTAGTTTTGAAACTCCCTCAAGTTTGTAAACATGAAATATCCTTGTTGCCAGTGAGCGTGTAGGCCCGTTCATCTGTATAGTCTCATATTCTAGCACAATCGTCACAGGAGCAGAAGAGACGTCCCCCTCACCCCACCAGACCCTCAGCCAGCCAACTGTAGTGCCATTATAGTTCAGGCAAAGGCTAATTGTTGTTCACTTACAAAGGATTTCACAGTCAAAGTCTTTGGATGGTAATTCTATTCTTTGCTGTAATTGCTACTCTCTATTACAGAACAAAATGTGCCTCAGTGCATTTTATTTTTCTGTTTTTGTCATTCAGAGTTTACTTGGTAAACTCCTGACAGACTAGTTGTTGACAAGAGAGAAACTGTATGTTGGCTCTATCAATTGTTTGCTTGTTTGTTTTTAGCTAAAAGATGGCATTGCTTGCGGTGTCTGTGCTGCTGTGCGTGTCCGGTTGGGTCTCTCTCTACGCTGTCCTGTGTAACCTTAATGGGTCCCGGGGCAACGAATGGAACTGTCGTCTGGTCACCCTGTTACATGGCATCCTAGCAGTCTGTATCACAGCATACATTGGCTATGTGGATGGACCCTGGCCGTTCACATATCCAGGTAGGATGCTTACCCACTGTGGATCTTAAAATATAATCAAGTTTATTTGTTTATTGCATAGAGACAATCATTGAAATAGTCAAAGCACAATAGATACAATTGTCACAATAGTTAAAACTGAGAAGGGCTATCACAAAGATACATGATTGAAGTGTTTTTTCAAGGCCTTGAAAAGTAACAGAAAATGGAACATATGCATATAGTTTCGGAAATGTCATGGACATTTGTTGATTTTTGTTTTTTCCAACTAGTAAAATGTTTAATGTTAAGCTTGGCTGCTTGTTGATCTACTTCCCTTTGAGGAATAAAAACCAAATCAGAAATGTCCTGGTAGTATTGGTCCTAAGTGATAGTTGTAGCCAGAAATAAGACCTGGGGCATTCGGAGCAGCTATTCAAAGTAAAAACAATGTGACTTTTGCAACATAGACTGACATCATGGAAATTGTGCTATATGTATATAGCAAAAAGGTGTAGGAACCCTGTACAGTGCCATGTGAACCTGGAAACATTGCTTTGCATGCTGGTTAAACTTGAAAAAGCTGTTGTGGTGAGGTCTCATGAGGTTAACAAGCCACAAAGTGGAATAGGAATCAACCCTTGAGCAGTGACCAAATGATCTCACCTTTCAGATCAATATGAAGTTATATCGGTCTGCAGAAAATTCCTGATCAGAAATTGTTTTGTTCTACACATGGACCTTAACAATGTTATGTTCTTGTTATAGTAATAACTTAACAATATTTTGATTGATTGCTATCTATTTTCTTGTATTTTCAAAAATATATTGACAACAGCTGTATGTTTGTATTTGTTGATTCCAGGAACTAAAAACACTCCTCTGCAGATCAGTGCCATGGTGCTGAGTCTGGGCTACTTCATTTTTGATATGTGCTGGTGTGTGTACTTCCGCACAGAAGGCCCTGTTATGTTGGCCCACCACACCTTGAGCATATTGGGAATCCTGTTAACCCTGTGGCTGGGGGAGTCTGGCATTGAGTCCTGCGCTGTGCTCTTTGGGAGCGAAATCACCAACCCCCTCCTGCAGGCACGCTGGTTCCTCAGACAGACAGGACGTTATGAGACACTGCTGGGGGACGTTGTGGACATTGTGTTTGTGCTGCTGTTTGTGTTCATGCGGATCTTTGTGGGAGGCACAATGTTATACTGTGAATTGATCTCCCCAAGGCCCAGGTTTTTTATCAAGTGTGGCGGAGTGGCCATGTATGCGCTGTCCTGGGTGTTCGTGGTGGACATCGGTCGATTTGCCATGCGGAAGAGCAAGAGCTGGCACAGACAGTGGAGAGACCAACACAGGCAGGAGAGGGTAGCAGTCAATGGTCATGAAGGGAAGATTGACTGACAGACATATTTCCTTTTCTACATTGTATCGCTTTTTTGAAGGAAACTAATGTACATCATGTCTGTGTACCTCACGTTGGACTCACAAGTACAAAGGGAATCAACTTTTTGTATGTTAAACTTAGCTGAAAAGGAGATGCCACAGTCTTAATATACTTATGATGGAAGAATATTATTTGACATCTGCCTGGATGGTCAAGCATTTGTGCATTTTGAAAAATTTCACTTTTTTATGCATTAAAGGTACAATTAGCTAAAAACAATTTTATTGAAAACCAAAGCACCTACCATGAACACGCTTTTAAAAGCCAATTGTCACATGGTTTCTGGTTTTGAATCAGAAGGAAGCTCACTATTAGGAAATGGACAGTTTTGATACCCTCAGTCTTTGTGAAACACTTGTAGTTCCATTAAACAGGGAGTTATGTATTGTCACAGTACAGGAACCTAGGCTTGAAAGGTGAAAGGTATACTCAGGGACATGATGTCGTTCCAGAAACTTGGGGTGAATTCCAGAGGGATGTGTGTTTGATAAGTTTATTTACAAATTTGTTCACAAACCATCCTTCCAAGCTTTTGCCGGCTCATTTCTGAAGTCCTACCCCAGAGTCTGCCCTAAGAAGCACTCCTATGACTCCTACCTCTACATTTCTTTTAATTCCCTGAAGATATGCAGAGAGGAGATAGCTTGTCACATAGCTTTACTTCAGTAACATTAATATTTTGCAATGCATTGGAGATTTATGGAAACTACAAATTGTTTCAAATGTTTGGTGAAAATTGCATCGGAATCTGTAGCCTATATTGTATTTTCTTCTCTGTGGAAAAGCCATGCACTTAATCAAAACATTTTATGTATACCTTTTGCCTTTAGCTCCGAAAATGTTATGTTACTTTGATGTTGTAAACGTTACTTAACACAAGTCAGTCATACTCTTGGAAATATTTGATTGCATAACACATTATTGGAATGTCAGGGCATGACATGAAATTCTCGAGCATCGAGACTGTTTTGTTACACAATGCTTTTTCTGGCATGGTTGTGGTCCACTTATCTTCGAGAGGCAATGTCAATCTTTAGTGGGGGGTAATCATTTTGAGTTATTACATGGGGCCTCCATCTTTTTGATGGTATTTCAGAATGCCTTGTTGATAGAGAAGACCTCTGTCAATAAACAAATGCATCATGTGATGAAGACAAATGATCTCTCAGACTCATCATGTAGAGCAAGTAATTTTATCCTTCTTGTTGATTATTGGATTGATTCCATGCCAGGAAAAGTGACCAAACACCCGTGTAGAACTGTCAGCATGCTTCTTGGTGCTGGGACTTTATGTCAGTGTTTTCTTGTGTATTACTGCACACACATTTCTGCAGTAATATCCCAGAAATGTCTGTATTCCCATTTTTTTTTAATTTTTTTTTTCAATTTGATGCATTCATATGAGGTCCATCTATTTTGGTGCTGATGTTAATAATCATTTGAGCATTACCATTATGTCTATGAAAGGGAGAATCTAACTGGTGTGTGCCTTAGTGAGCTGAATGTACTTTCCTTTTAATAGTTTTTAATGTGTTTTGTTTGGTCTTGTGCTGTACTGTAAACCCCCCAACACAAGTGTAAGAGTAATAAAGAACCCTTTCCAATTTTTGGTTTTATGACACTCTTTATTATCCTTCAGTCAAGTGAAATAAAGATGTAGTGGCTTGTTTTTATGCTTCTACCAAAATCCCTACTCAGACATTACATACTGTATTTTTTATTTGCATTAAGTGCCACAGGTCATATTACTGGACTGAGACTGAAGTTACCTAACATGTCCACATGGTGGTGTCCTATCAGTTTTGTATGACTGATCAGCAAGGAAACAGTCATTTATCAATGCTGAAAGGATACATTATAAAAAGGACTTCATAATTTTCAGAATGGGACCCCATGTGGGGACCCCATGTGGGGCCCCCTCATTTGAAAGTAGTACCCTTCTTAATTAGACAAAACTAACCACAATATCTAAATTGGCTTCTTTGCTGTGACGACACCGCTATAAAAAGTGTGGATAGTGTGAAAGTGACACAAGTTTCAAATGTTTTAAATGGGGGCACACACATTTTCTGACATAATCACATGCCAAAAAATGAAAAAATAAAAGGTGTTGTAATGCACAGCACAATCATGTAAAAGAAGGTCATCATATAGCCTCACTAAACACATGACAGCATCCCACACGCATGAAGAGCCTAAGGGGCATAGAGGTAAACATCGTGGCTATCTATAGAGAATGTTGAAATGATTTGAAAATGCTATGAAAAGTATTTTTTTTTTGCATGTGCTCCGGCATTGTATAATGACAAAGTTGAATTGAATTATTCTATATATTATATATTATTAGGTTAATCCTCATTTGCACACATTTTGCTTTTTCACCAGTAAAAAATAATTCATCCTATTTTTTAACCTATTTTAGGTGGGTGCCTTAATATTTCAGTTGGGTGTCTAAATGGGTGCCCAAGTTGGGTGCCTAAATTTCCCTCTCATTGCTTCTCGACCCTAAATGTATCACAAAATGCTGGAACCTATTTACGCATCAACCCTATTTATGGATGTTTCCTTTTACTAAAAATACAAAAAAATCTTTGTTCCCTCGCAGCAAGGTATGGGTATGTAATTCACTAAGAAAAATCTAACTTTCCAAGAAAGCATAGTCAAACATAGTCAGGTGTGTGTGTGTGTGTCAAAGAAAATGGAAGGGTTGGTGGTGGATAAATGGTGGATAAATGGTGGAGTGTTTTGGATAAATTAACTCCTATAGATGTTCCTATTTTCTGGGGCCTGTAATATCTTCCTGAAAATACAAGTAGTGTGAGTTATCAAACAGGGTGCTGTAGATAGGGGAGAAAGGCAGTAGGAGTTATGATCCTTGGGAATGTGTGGTTCTGTTTGTGCTTAATAATATTAATGATAGTAGGTTTTAGTCTGATTACCCATGTGAAATAAGAAGCGAGCATACCCCAGGTCAACCCGTCGGTCTTCCCCCAGTCGTGACTATTTATGACACTACAGCTAGTACACCTAGCTGACATCCCGACCAAGCCTCCCCAAGTTGGAAATCTTGCCCCATGCTATCTCACTTACATTATCTTGTACGTTCAGGGTTCACTTCCTAGCTCATTATGTGTCGAGGTCACGTCCAGATGACCTTAGGGTTAGTCCTCTCTGCAGCAGTTTGCAGCTGGTTTCCCAATCAAAATTCTGGAAAAACGGAATGGAATCCTTAAGACAACGTTTAGTGTCAGCTGAAGTCAGTCTCTTTTGCCTTTCATTCTCTCTCTCTTTCTCTCTGTTGCTCACACACACACACACACACACACACACTCACACACACACACACATACTCTCTTGCTCTCTCTCACACACATACATGTGCGTTCTGTCTCTCTCTGTCTCTCAAGCCTTCTCTACGGAAGAATTAGAGAAGTTTCTTCAGAGTATGAGAGTCGTCTCTGTTCTTGTTGGACAAAGGACTGGACCTCCTGAGATCCCATTCACTAGCTCCAAATAATGAGCATATGAGTGTTCTCCCAGACCAACCATAGACTTGGCAAGATTCAGAGAGCCATGAAAGCCATAATGAAAGTTAATGATGATACATGTTAATCAACTGCTCAAAGGATACATGGTTCATCCAAAGTCCCCCACTCCTGGAATTCCTATAAAGCCTAGTTCCCCAGTGATGGAAAAAAAACAATCAACAGCAAACTAACTTTTTTTTAAACCAAACCGTGAAACTGGATGGATGGAAGAGGCAGTAGCTGGTAGGTCGTTGCATACATTCATGTCATCCATGTCGTTCCATACTACAAAGAATTACAGTTATCCAATAATACAGGTTACTATACAGATATCACACAACTATAAACTATATATACCATTCCTCCAGCTGGTTGCCTATAGGAATATTATAATTGATTATAGTGATACCATAGGAGATTAAAAAAGTACAATAAAGTATGACAAGAGCACTATACACACACTATGGAGTACCACAGAAACACTACAATCCCTATAGAAATATTATAGTGATAATATCTAGAGAACTCATACAACATAGTGAAGATCAGTGGGTTTCAAACTTTCCTTGTGGGGGATGAAATGAAAACGACAAAGCCATCAAGTAATTGTTATATTATTATTATATTATCGACATGTAATTTTGCAACAATATTTCCCTGATAGCAGCAAAAAAAAACTTATGTAAAAGCATAATGAGTTTTCCCATCTCCCGGCGGAAGTGGTTGGTGGAAGCGCTGTTGGACTCCTAACAGCTAGCTGGCTAGGGCGTTGTTAGCGGCAGAAAGTGGGATTTTTGATACCTTTCCGCAAGTTATATTCTTCTAAAAAACAACGTCTTGCGTTGGAAAAAATAGGGTTTGACGTTAGTTAAACGTTTCGAGCGCTCCGGCGGTTATTTTTGTCGTTGTTTACGGAAGACTGATTGTTGCTTTCTGTCCCGATAGCTAGCCACATAGCTAGCCTGCTTTGCATCCACGGGAATTCTGCCGAGAAACGACTGAATTCTGGAAACATGGAGTCAAGGAACGCTGCGCTGTGCTAGCCGACTTCACTGGATTTTGTTTCCCCAAGGAGATTTTTTGAAGGACATAACCAGGGGACAATTCACATGCCAGTCAACATTGACGCGGTGTAATATATTATATTTTTTCGGTCGTTGCCCTGTTCATTGTTGTGAACGGGAGTTTGCTTAGTTTGCAGTCGAAACAAGAGCACACGAAGCAAAGTTTTTTGCTGAAAGAGCTCATCTGTTTTGTTAGCTGGTAGCTGGCGAGATACAACGCCAGCCAGCTTGCCGTGAGAAAGGATTTGCTAAAAACCAATGTGATTTTTATTGGCCATCTAACCAGTATTGTTTTGTATCTAACGTTTTATACTGCTATAACATTAGCTATAGTGTTTTCGCTAATTTGTAACACGGGTTGTTTCAACTCATTTGTCGGTATTGAGCGATTCTCATGGTCACGGGAGACTCGTCCCCACAGCCACAGACAGGCATTTCTGGGAGCAGGGAATACCAAATGGGACTGGAGGAATTTCCAACATCTTCAAAGATCATTTAGCCACCAAGGCCATTCAACCAAGCAGGGCTGGTGGCAAACGGACTGAATCACAGGGCCAAGGTGTTTGTTTCGTTTACGTATTGGAATATTAATAGTTCACGTTACACACTTGATACCAACTAAAAAAAAGTGGGATGCGAATTATTGACATCAGAGGATTCGCACGAGGAGTTTGTATATGTACGACAACTTAAGTGTCATCTGGAGCAATATTTTTTCTTATCGCCAAAATATTGTTCATAGCCTGGGTAGGATATCATCTTTGACTATACAGCTAATAAGGCCGAGGCCCTGATTTATCTTTAAGGGTCTGCACTATTCCTTGATACTATTCTATTCAGTCAAGAAGCATCATTTGACAGATAGCTGGTAGCGAGTCCTTTCTCCCAGTGTTTGGACGTGATTAACAACAGCTCACCAGTCTCCGCAATTAATTTTTTATCCTCCAAAACATCCTCAAAATCCTTGCCTACTTCAGACGAATGCCAGAGAAGGACACTCCAGGAAATCGTCTCATCACATTCTGGAAAATGTTAATCGGATATAATTTGCTGCAAATCTAGAACCGGAAGCCCAATGAGTGACACACAGTCCAGTTTCACTGACAGGTACAGTGCAGTGTTTCACTACCTTTATATTCTTTTAGCACATAAAAGTCGATTGGATTGTGGTGACTTGGCCTAAAAGACAACCCACTGCCTGTTTTTTAATTGTCAAAGTAAAGTCCTTGTGTCTGGTGATGTGTCTGGTAATAACTGTGCTATACAATTTAATTACTAAGGAGGGCCATCAGACCTTGATGGAAACTCTGGTGATCTCAGCATAGATAATGGAGTTCTCTGCAGACAGTAAAGTACTGCTTGTCCAAGGGGTGAGAAGGCCTGCCACTGTTTGTGTGCCAGATAACAGTCATCTATGATCCTTGTACACCTTTCAACATCACTATTAGCCCTAAGCCTTTAAAACCAACCTTCTCATACACCTATTAAAACAATCTCTGGATTTGGCCAAAACTTAAAACTCTGTCAAGTAATCACCTTATCTAAGGGATTGGCCAACTTAGACTTGATTCTAGCCACTAATGTGTCGACCAGTGGGTTAAACAATAATCCATGGACTGAAGAGTACACTACAGTGTCGAGAGGAATGTATCAGTCTGTATAATATCAGTTGTGATACAGTGTAAGTTGTCAGTATTCTCTGCACCAATGCAGCCTTGAAGAATTTCTGTACATTTATCGTACCTGGAGCATTCTGATGTGTTCTGGCAGGGTAACAGAAGTGAAGATGTGATGTTATGTCAAGCCTTCCCACCCGCATCCCACATACCTGCAAGGAGGACAGGCCAATACAGTAGAATGTAGACACTAGATTCAGAGCAAAGGGAAAACGTATTGCACAGGGTTGGAATATGAAATGTCCTCATGTCTAGGGTATGAATTAGAGGCTTAAGCTGAAACTTAAATGATGAAGCATATGCTATCACATTTTTACAGGAACCCCCACACCATTGCAATGATGGCAGCAGTATCTGGTGCATACTATTGTGGTGGTGTTTGTTATTATTTGTATAGCATTACCAAAACACTGCAGGGCTCCAGTACTTTGCTGGTGCAGGAACTATGGTGGCAGTGGTGGCTTTCATATCAGTCAGATGAACACGTCAGTACTCTTCAAGGATTCCAGGGAACTTGTAATGAATCTTACACTGAAGTTGATTTGCAAATAAATCACAAAGCTACTGTTTTGATGAAACCCTCGATGCTAGGTTGCGATTGCAATGAAGTGTGTTTTAGACACATCTTGTCAGGCCATTTCTCATCAGCTGCTGCATCTGATGCCCCATGCTATGCTTCTTTTTTTGGCAGCTACTAAAAACCCCAAATCTGGGGCTTGAAAACAGTGTTGCATAAATTAGTCTTAGAGTTCAGGAGGTTAAGTTCAATGACTCCCTTTCAGTGATTTTATTTGATTTGTTTGTTTTACCAAGTATAATGGAATGCAAAACAAAAAATGCAAAACGCTGTGACAACAGTCTAGACCATGCAAGCAGGTAGCTCTGAAGTTTGTTGTAGCAAAAAGAGAGCTGGCTTGTGATCAGGATTTGTGTTTAGGCTACATCAGTTTCTTGAGGATGTTTTCTAAAGTGGTGGATGACCTTATTGGTTTGTCTCTCATGTCTGTCTCTGTCCCTCTCATTCTCACCCCTTCTGTGACGTGTTGTGCATTTTGTTTTCGCTCGAGCTCTGCTATGGTCGTGCTATGCACCTAACATCTATGGGGCTGGGCTGCCAGCCGGTGGGTCAGTTTAGTGTGCTGTTAGCTCTTTGTCATAGAGTTCTGCTGATCTCCACGTTTTTCCCACCCCCCTGAGGCCCTCCCGGGAAGTGGTGCTGGTGACATCACTAATGGTAAACAATAGCTTTCAGTGGGAGAAAACTCGCTGTCCACTGTATGCTCCCCTCAGGTCCACCGGTGTAGATCAGGTATTCTCAGGCAGACTGGTTGGATAATGCCTCCATGATTAGCTTCTTGGAGGAAAAGTGGCCATTTGTGTTTGTGGCTAATGGCTAGGCTAGAGTAATGGTAATAGCCTGGCATTGGAGTTGATATTTTCTTTGGCCCAGTGGCATATGTTTGCTAATGGTCGATATGTTTTTATGAATAGGCCCGACAGCTAGGTTGGTGCTTCCATGATTTCCCCATATTTGGCATCCCTCCATCATCCTGTGATGATGCAGTATGCTTCTACTCCATCTAGTCAGCACTGATACAGAGGAAGCTGTGTCAGCTGCTCTGAAATGTGAATTGAATTGAGAGCTCTTATCAGAGGTGCAAGGACTCAAGCATGACATGCAATGGTAAATGGCAGTATTGATACATTTATAATGTCCTATGAGTGAAAGGACAAGATATATCTTAAAACTATTTTCCTAAGATGTAGGAAAACACTTTAAGTCATAACTGACTCCAATTCATTGATGAACTAACACAAAAGATTTCAGCTGCTTATAAGATACTGTATATAATAACCAATAACCAGTTCTATACTGTATGTAGCTTATTGGTAATGGGCAACACTAGAGGCTGAGTAAGACAGCATTTCAGGGCAGTGTCATTATGATTATCATATTCTTTTCCTAGAGATCTGTAATAGGCTTTTTAACCCACCGTTGGAGTCATTTTTAACCATACCTTAACTATAATTATAGTAACCTATGGGCCTAACCTTTCCAATTAAATCTTCATTACATCATTTTTAGGTCATCAAGAATCTCATGTCAGCTTAGATCTCACCCAGGGTTACCTTGCTGATACATGATCTTAATTATTGATGTAGTCTATGATGTGTTTGTTAGGTTGTGAGTCTGCTACTGATTTTCTTCTTACTTACTTATTTTTCTCTCTCCCCAGAGCCACACACACATTGCCAAAATATTGTTTATAGCCTGTGTAGGATATCATCTTTGACTATACAGCTAATAAGGCTGAGGCCTTGATTTATTTTTAAGGATGTGCACTATTCCTTAATACTATTCTATTCAGTCAAGAAGCATGATTTGACAGATAGCCGGTAGCTAGTCCTTTTGTTTCTCCCAGTTTATGGACATACCTTCCACTGCATCTTTCATCTTTCCTTCTGCTCACCTTCCCTCCCTCCCCCACAACCCCTGCCTTTCATTCCTCCCACCCTTCCATGATCAATCTCTCAAATGTCAGTCTGATTTCTCTATGTGTTAATTGTCTTGGAGGCGTACAAAACTGAATAGAACTCATCAGACTGTCACTGGAGTGTAAATGAGGAGTTTAGGAATACTCTGCTCACACCTGGTTGTGACTTTGACAGGCACACAACAACTTTTACCATACTCCATGTTCACTCTGGCTAGGTCTCATTTCATCTGTCTGTCACTCTCTTGCACACATTCTCTCTATCACAATCATCACTAATCGTTACCAATGCTCCCTTCTCTGTGTTAATCGGTGTCCCATCTTGTCATCATCATCAGGGACCACTAATCCACTAATGCCCCTTTTCCATTAGCGTGGCAGCGCCGTCTCATATCCGCTGGTTTTCCATACAAACTTGCAGCAGGGGTCGACACAGGTGCACGCCCCCCCAATCCAAGCTGTAGTGACGTCACAGTTACCTATGAAGAGGAGCGAAAGGGATTCTCCCAATACATTGAAAAACGAGTGCTGTTGTGCAGTTTTGGGACAGTAAAATGGCTGTATTCAGGTTATATTACTCTTTGAATTTGATTTGTTTTTGAGCTAAGGCCATGTGCACACTAAGCTGTTTAAATACTGCTAACACATACTTATTTCTCCGTTTTGGCCTTCCGTCCACACTACGCCAGCGTTTTTGACCCCCGATAACTTAACTTTCCAAAAACACTAGACACGAAAACGCCCTTTTCAAATTTAAACTGCTAAAAGTGTAGCCTTAGCCTAAGGCACGTTCCACCATGCAGTGAGTGAATGGAGAGAGAAGAAAAAACTTTCCCCTTTCCCCCACTAATGCACGAAAGCAATGCCTTCACCCATGTTGCCCAAAGCATGGCGCGCATGGCTCAGGTTCTAGCTGTACCCACGCTAATGGAAAAAGAGGTAAAGGCTTTATTTTGTCTCAGGAAAGGGGGTATTTACTGTTAATTTTACCTTCCACGATTGGTACAAATGAAAGGTGGAAAAGTTTAGCTAAGGTCTTTTTTGTGTCTTACCCTCTTCTCATTTTGCATTCTTTGAGGGTATTTATAATCCTGCCGCTTGCTTAGTCAAGTCAAGCCTAGCTAGAAGGAGAGAAATAGACAGTGAGATAAAGAATGAGAGGGAGATTGTAGAGGGGAGAGAGAGATTCAGAAACAGACAATCCCCCAGGGTTAGTGATGTTGGAGAGTGGGTGGAGTTTGGGCATTAGCCGGGGCGCTGACGTGCTTGGGGAGTTTGGGGTCTATCACCCAGCCCTGTGATGCTGATGCTTGTGGACACCCTCTACAATCCTCCCCTATTTGCCAAGAGAGCTTCAGGGCCCAAACATTACTTACACTTCACAAAAGACAGGATCACTACAATAGAGAGAAAGAGGACAAGGAACAAGAGCTGTCTCCAGTGTCATGTCCACCAATATCTATGTCAGGGTATTTAGCCATGATCTAGGCTAGGGCGTTCAAGCTAATTTTAGTTCACTTTGTGAAGCCTTGGTAGTGTGCATACTGCACAGATGCGATGGTGGTTATTTATCTTAGCTCTCAATATCTTAACACAAAGGCTTTGGGAGGAGGCTGCAAGAACTGATGAATGATTTCATACCACATTTGATTGAGTGAAATTATATGTGTATCTGTGTGTGCAAGTGCACATGTATGTTTGCTGCATCTGTGTCTGACTGTGTAGGACAGAGCTGGAGGGAAATTGAAAAGCAGCGTCTCTGCAGTGGATGTGATTTATGTAGCATGCTTAGCCTCGCCTTCCCTGGGTCTCAGAATAGGGATGCTGTAATTGAATGTGGTCTCTCTGTGCCAGGATCAGCTCTGTAGAGAGAGACCAGCAACCTGCTGCTGCACTGTGATTAATCAGACTGCCTGTCTCTGCTGATTCAGGGGCGACAGGACAGGCTAGCACACCACTACTGTTTCTCAATAAGAATCGTCGTCAGAACACAAGGTGACAGAATACCAACCTGCTTTCAGTGTGAGGGGCTGGTTTCTGTACAAATTCAAATGGCTTTGACAAATCACAACAGTTGATGCAATCATTTTAAATGTGACAGAGAAATTCAACAGTAACACTAAATGCTTGGCTATGGAAAGCCTGGAGGGGAAAAAATAAGGGAAATGAAGAGAGAGTGCATGGATCTAAAAGAGTTGACTAGTGTCCTGAGAAGCTTTGGTGTAGAGATGTTGGTAGTCCCAAGAATGGCCTAATGCTTATGGGCTATTTTCCCCGTATGATAAATTCACCAGTAGATTCAGTACGGCATCTTGCATTCACCAAGCCAGATTTTGTAGAAGGTCTAGACTAATAGAACAGGCAAAATCTTTGGAGAGAATGCTGTTTGAGGAATCTTCTTTTACTATAACAAGGTTGCATCAGCTTAAACGTCATTATAGGTCTGCTTCAGATGCCCAGCGATACATGATTGAGATTATTGTGGGATACCAAATCATGGAGTGAAAGAATTCTTTTCTTGATGGAGATTATTAAAAGATACAAACTTTGCGGTGCAGGATATTTTCTGATTGTGCAGCTAATGCTGTTCCTGAGGGAATACACTGAGGTTTGGGGAAATTGGCCAGTTGGTCAACTTACCTGTTAAGTGATGAGAACATAGACACCAAAATCGCCCGTGTGTCCTCGTTAGATTGTTCACTCCGGAGCTTCATGATAGCACGTTAGTTTGAGAATGAATGGGTAAACTGATCAACAGGCCAATCTTGCAAAAAACTCTGTGTATTCCTTTAAGGCCTCTACTACTGATCATTGAACCACAACCCCATTTTTGGTGGATAGAAGATAATACAGTTGCAAGGATTTCAGTATTTTACTTAGGAGATCATTGATCACTTCAGTTCTCAAGTTTTGAGGCAGGACTTGTGGCCAACAGTGTGGACAGTGTAGACTGTTGAACCACCTCCTTTCCCCTCCCAGTGTTAGAGGACAGCAGACAGCGTAGCGTGAAGAAATGTCTATCCCCCGGCCCTCATGTCAGGAATCCTGATGAGGTTTATTGGGGCAGAAAGGGCACCGTTTTCCCCCTGAGGCTGTAGCTAGAGCTAGGGAGCTATCGCTCTTGTCTCACACACACACACACTACACCTCTCTCATTCTCAGTTGCTCTCTGTCTTTTTGTCTGTCTCTTTCAATCTCTCTCTCTTTCTGTTCATCTCTCACACACACCCACTTATGCTCTCTTTCTTGAATTTTCTATCTCTACTGTCTTCTACTCACACATTCATACACAGAGACGCATACAACTAAGGCACAAGTTGTGACATTTACGTGCTTAGACATCAGTGAAGAAGAATAGGTCTAGTTTTCACTAGACCAGACTGTAATACAGAAGGTGGTTCTAAACAGGAGTCTCACTGGTTGGGTGCTGACTCCTTTCTCAGGGGCAGGGAGTGGAAAGCAGTGATGTCATTGTGGCTGTGTGTGTATGTGTGCGCCCACACTGTGCAAGTGACTCAGGTATATAGATTAGATAACAAAGAGTGTGTGTTCTCTCCCATTGGCAGGCTGCAGGCATGAGTCAGGCTGTTCAAGAGCCTGTATCATTACACCATTGAGATAGAATCACAAGCCTTTGTGGAAGAGGTGGGTATGAGTGGCTGGCTGAAGTGCTGAATAGGGAATATTTCCAGTTCCATACGCTACTTGGCAGGCCGCTGGCATGACTCAGCACAAAGACCTGCCGAGGAGATTGTGCCATCACCACAGATTTCCATTAGAGTTGTGTCAAACCTAGGTTTTCGATGTAGTCAAGCGTCCAAGGAAGTGTCGTGGATTGTGTAAGGTTATGTTGTGAGTATTTCACCTCATGGAATGGAACACAACCCAGCCTGATCTCTCTGGCCTGAGGGCAACTCCCAAGATCATCCAATCCTCTCCTAGTTTTAGATAGGCCCCTCCTCTCCCAGTCTCAACACCTGAGAGCTGTGTTGCCCTGCTAGTGGTGGGAGACTGCAGATTACTTCAGCAAGCGCAACTCTATTTAGCACAAATTATAACAGTAGGGTTGTCTGACAGGGAAAAGCGGTGTGTATTAAGCGTTAGTTTATCTAGCTTAGTTCACCTACTTTGCTCCATTATTTAGGCATAAAACGTAGGCATAAAACCTGCTTACTCTTATTCTTATCTTAGCCTGTTGTTTGTTGTTGGCTATTTCTACATTTTGAAACTCAAACTCAACTTGCGAGTGGGGAGCTTCTGCAATCATTCTTTATCTGCTAAATTCATTCCAAGGGGAACTGAGAACAACCTGAAGTGCTTCCCCTGAATCTTGCATGAGTTAGTCTTGTTCCTCATTGTTCACTGTTTTCCTTCCTCTCCTGTTTGGTAGACCCTTTCACAGAAATGTCTCTTGTGTGTCAGAATCCTGCTCCCTTAGGGCTGTTCATCCGTCCCTACCTCTCTCTCTCTCTCTCTTTTTCTCTCTGTCTTTCTCTCTCTCTCTATGGTCTGGTCTAGTCCCGGCCTCACTTGCTACCACTGCTGCAGTTGGCCCAGCTCTGCCACAGTTTTCCATCAAAACACCAAACCTCAATGGAGCATTCAAGCCCAGGCCCGCTTCAGTGCTGCCCCTCC
>OOFE01049319.1:62446-74007 GCA_900323365.1 Monocentris japonica
CTCCAACCCCCCACTATAACACTGCCCTTATCAACACACCTCTCTGGTTGACACTGCACTGGCCGGCAAATCTTGGACACAGCAAGAAAACAGTTCAGTTCAAGGGTCACCTCAACCAGTTTGGGTCATTGAATTTCAAAAAACAACTCTGATTTAGATATGGTTTCAAGATAGAATTGATTAATATAGAGAAATTTAATTTTAGGCAGGCCTTCTTAATAAACACGAGAAAACATTTTGTCCTTTTTAGCATTTTACATTGTGTGTTTTATTTCTCGATTGTAATCTGTTCTAGTCTAGTCAGAGCATTGGCCAGACATAAGATAAACCCTAATCTCACATAGTCTGTCTGTACTTGCTAATGCAACACCACATGAAGAACCTGAAAAGTAATGTTCCTCATTCTGGCCTGTGGCCCACCGAAACAACAACTATAAGTGTCTGGGGTTTCACTTATTCCAAAAGCCAATCACCTTACATGAAGGAAGGAAGGATCCAAATTGTCTGCATTTTAGAGAGAAAAATGCACACTTGACAAATAGATTTTACCTAGGCTGATAATAATTTGTTGTGTCCTAGCCAGCAAATAAAGTAAAATTGAACACCATTGAAATATTTATGACCAAATAATGTAAAGGCTCCTTCAAAAATGTCAGTTTCCCAAAAGGCGGTGAGAGTGAGCGAGTGAGCGAGCGAGCGAGTGTGTGTGTGTGCCTGTTTATAGGAGATATTAGAATGACAACCGTCTACTACACGAATAGAGATAGAGATTAGAGATGGGTCATGTTCACTGATCCGTCATATCCAGAGTCTACTATCATCTCCCTCTATGAAACCCAGTTTTCATACAGCACTTATCTGAACTAACTCATAAGAGGAAGTGTAAATGGTTATACTCAGACTATAGAATCAGTTGAATCCTTCCACAAAACAAGTATCAGTTTTTGCATATTGTCAAACAGATGTTTTGAAGTGCAAGATTTAGTTTTGGGGAAATTCCAAATGTGGCTCTTTCACACACCATTAATACTCAGTGCAGCTCCAACTTCTGCATTAGGAACTCCACAATTATTGCAGGTAATTTACTCAGTGACTTTACTTGATGCATCATGGCGAATTATTGTTATTGCAATAGTTGCAAAAGTTCTCAGTTAATGAATTAAATGAGTTTAGTGCATCTCCAATAGTGACATCCTGTCCTATTAAAGACAATGTTATCTCTCTCTCTGCCCCCCTAACAGGTCTGGTCCAGCGATGCGTAATCATCCAGAAAGATGAACATGGCTTTGGGCTTACTGTCAGTGGTGACAACCCAGTATTTGTGCAGCTCGTCAAAGAAGGTAAGATGTAGCTTAGAGCTTATAAAAGAGGGGCGAGAAAGTATGGTGTTACCAGCACCACCACTACTGTCCTGAATTGTCACAATAGAGCTGAGGACTGCTTTTTTTCCCTTGACTGTATTTCTTCCTCAGTAGTTTCACAGTGGCTCTAGCCTCTGCCTCGTCATGTCATCTTTTAAAGAGGTGTCAATGGCAGGATACTGCCATGGTTCCCAGTAGGCTCTCACTGCCTGTATAGGCTGATGTGGGTTGTCATCAGGTCACAGAAAACATTAAGACTGTCTGAATAGCAGTTGAGAGAGACAGGGGAGAAAGGAAGAGGTCGAGGAGTTTTGTTGCACTGTCATCAGTACTTGGCAGTGTTTTAGGCCCCCTATATAGCTCCCCATTTGCTTTGTCACTGACACAACACAAAGGGAAGTGTACTTAGTTTAATGTGAATAATTTATAGAATTTCCTTTCTCACTGCAGTATATAGTGATAAGCAAACAAAATGTATCCTTTGACTGCAGTTTTTCCCTTTCAAACTACTGTACTGCTTTTAATTTAAGAATGGGCAAGATGAGTCCTGCCATAATCAAATAAGATTCTAAAAGTAGTGAACATTTTCCATGTTTCAACACCATTTGGGTTGGTAGTGGTAAAATAGTAAATGCTCTTGTCAGCAAAATATGGTAAAATTGTATGAGTAATGTTTTTAAAACGACATTAAAGACATTTTCACCCAGACACAATGAGGAAAATGGTGATAAACTACAATTTGATTGGCAGACGGTAGCATATTTGAAATAAAAAGGTTATTTTGTATTCATTTTAAGCCCTTCAAATGTATTTGGCATCATGTTATATACACTACTTTAAAAAAAGTTAAGTGTAGCTACAATAAGTTAACAATTACGTCTGTCTTTCTACATGTAGACTAACCAGTCACACAGGATCGTGTCCTCAGTTCAGTGACACTAGTCAAAATTTTTATCCTAATACAAAACTGAAGGCTAAGCCTAAATTTCAATGTATAGATATTAATGACTGTGAGGTTTACCTAAAATTTCAGCTGTATGCTGCTGACTCTACAGTTCCTCCGCAGACTTGGATCTCATAATAACCTGTCTCGTTCCTAAATCCCTTTGTTTGGGGTGGAGCTGCGAAACAGGTCCTTCTCGTAATATAATCACTATTATGGTCTTCATAAATAGCAGTCAAATAGTCATTTTGCAACATCTTCTCTGTCAAGCCTATATGGTGTATGCAATGTGTAGCTATAGCCACCATTGCACCATGAAGCCTTATGCTTCCCTCCCTTTTTCCCTTCCATTTTCTTCCATCTGTCTCTTCTGTTTCTTTAACGTTTTTTCCTGTCTGTGTTTGCCAGATGGGGCTGCTATGCGGGCAGGTGTGCAGACAGGAGACAGGATCATCAAGGTATTGCTTTCATCTGCCTCCATATTTAAAAAATGTTAAATACACAGGCTCTATGCTGCCACCTTCAGGTTACCCAATATTACTATACACATAGCATACTGTATCTGTGAATGCATGAGATGTGACTAATGTCCTTTTGTACATATAGCTGTGCTTGGGATGGGAAGGTTAGACTTTTTATCTAGCTTTTGATTCTCATAATACTACTGTTGCTTTCCTTCAGGTTAATGGGACCTTAGTTACACATTCTAATCACGTTGAAGTGGTGAAGCTCATCAAATGTAAGTTCCTCTGTCTAGCTGGGTTGATTCACTTGGGGATGCTGCTGTCCAAAGATTGAATAAAGCCACATTGTAAAATAATACTTATTGCTTAATTACTTACTGTAATATACAGTTAAACACACCAAGCCCTTTTCATTTGTTTTTTTTTCTGTAGCTGGCTCCTATGTGGCCCTCACAGTGTTGGGGCGCCCTCCTGGGCTTGCCCAGATCCCCCTGTCTGAAGCAGAATCTGAAATGTTGGGCGTCAGTGTTTCCTCTCCAAGCTCCCCAGCAGCAGAGCGCCCCTACAGTCCTCTGGGCCGCATTTCCTCCACTCTCCCAGCATGGGTACTGAGGACTTCAGTTACTTCTGTCACCCTCTTCTTCTTTTTATACTCTGCCCGCCCCCTTGTCTTTCTTGTCTTTCTCCTCATTCTCATCCTCCTCATCATTTATTCCATTACAGTCATTTAGCAGACACTTTTATCCAAAGTTACTTACAAAAAGTTGACACTATGTGGGGATCAAACCCACGACCCTGAGACTGAGAGCATGAGTCGGCCCGGACAGTTCAGAGAGTTATCTACTGAGTTATCTACTTTTACTCTTCATTGATCCTAATTTCACTCTTCTTTTAATGGTTCCTTCTTTCATCAGCACTTCTCTCTGCCTCTACTCCCTATATCTCCTTTCTGCTCTTTATATTATTATATTTGTCTTACTGCAAATGTGGTCTGTATCTAATACATGCATGAATGCATCTCCTCTGTTGTGCAATGCTAATTTCTTCCATATGTTGTTCAACCTCTTTTCATTTTCCCCACAGGATGAGAACAGCAGTGTCTACAACCAAAAGGTTGACATCTTGCAAAAGATGCTCTTAAAAGCGCAACAGGAGTTGCAGGTTAGCATGACAATCACTGTATTAGTTATTGGCTCCTCCTCATTGTGTTATTGTTTTCAATAGTGAGATTATTCATGAACATTATTGCAAGAGGATCAAACCCTGTAGCAGAAAATTGGTGTTGAAAATGAAGGCTCCACTCTCATCTGTCTTTAAATGGATAGTATGTCTACATGTGATAATAGTGCTGTTTTCCATGTGGTTTTGTAGAGACAGTGGCTGCTTATTTTCACCACTTCATACCATATATAGTCTGCATATGAAGTACTACATTACATATAAATAAATGAAATGTAACAGGGTGCTGCTATTTGTATTTAGTTGCTTTGTTGATGATGAGAGTATTCATTGATGGATCTTTTGCTGTATAGGCCATGAAGGAGGAGTACAGCAGGAACCCCTCCCCCAAACTACTGAAAGACATCCAGGAAGCTAAGAAACACATTCCTCAGCTGCAGGGTCAGCTCCTCAAGGCCATTGGGGCAACACAGGTAATCCAAATAGCCAGGTACCCCCCTCTAACTAAGGCTACGTCCACACTAAGCCATTTGAATTTGAAAACAGCGTTTTTGTGTCTAGCGTTTTGGAAAAGCTCGCAGTCCACACTAAACCACCAAAAACACACACTTTCTTCCATGAGCATATGCAGACCACTCAGGTCGCTTACGCCTGGATCAAGCGTTATAGCTTTCAAAAGTCTCCGTTTTCACCATCCACACTACAACACAAGGTTGGTGTTTTCAAATGTATTCACTTGGGAGAGTGTTTTCGGAAAGCTCCGTTTTCGGTGGTTGAAAACGCCGGCGTAGTGTGGACAGAAGGCCAAAACAGAGAAATAGATATGCGTTTTCAAATTTAAATGACTTAGTGTGGACGTAGCCTAAATAGTTACCTCCATAAAAAAATCTAGCCATTAGAATAGTGTATCTAGGGACAGTGTCCCCACTAACATCTAACAGTCTCTGTATGATTTAGTATAGTGCATTTAGGGATCGTTCCAGACAAACACTAATCCTAATCCCATCCCAGGATTAGGCTTTCTCTGTTGGAAACCACTCTTGTGTCTGTGTGACAGCCTATTTTCTACACATCAGGCACACACAAATGTGTCTTGTGTTACATATTATTGTTACTTCCACTCTCTCCCTACCGCTGACAAATGTTGGTCTGTGCACTGCATTTCAAGAATTAGGTCACATTGTTAAAAATGCTGATACATTTGTTAAACGATTGCCAGTGTATCCAATTAGTTTATCTTTAGCCTTAAAACATGATTTAATGTGCATTGTGTGAATCTTGCTTGTTTGTAATTGGGTTGTTGATAATGGGTGTCAAATGTTGTGTTGATATGATTCCTTAGGATGCTGTTCCAGTGGGAGATGCAGATGATGGTAGCATGTTTGAGACCGAGCACACTCCCTCCTCTAAGGGAGACAACAGCACAGACCTGTCCTGGAGTAGCTCCCCTGTACGTTTTCGCCTACCAACACTACTAACCAGTAGCACATACTTTCCCCCTGAAGTTTCCATTAAATCTCAATTGCAAGGCTATGAATGGAGCATGTAGAGCTAATGTAATAAATCCATGGTGTCAGCTCTACTCAGCCCTACCACTGAGGGAGATCAGGGAAACACCAGTGCAACCAACATAAACACATGCCATCAGTCTTGATCATGTATTCAAATGTCTGTAGGCGATTGACAACATAATGCTCTGTTCTATTCCACCTTCAGCTTTCTCGTGGTGTTGGCCTCGGGTCTCCAGAGAGCCTGTGTACAAGAGAGTCATCCTGCCCCAGCCCAAAGAGCACTCCCAGAGACAGCTTCAACTCCTGCCACTCACCAGAGGCAGAGGACACTACTGACCTGGTAGCTATACACTTGGGCACTGTTCAAATTCTCCTCAGGAAATGTATTCACTATTTTTTTGGCATAAGCTTAGGAAAGGTACTTTTTACTCAGTCTCTAACTGGTTGAGGGGGTAAAATATTAAACTTCAGCATTTTTTTCATGAGGAACCATAATACTATAATACATTCCCCTGTCATGTCCCCAGGACTCACTGTCCCCCACCACAGTCAGTAGTCCCTCTTCCTCTCGCCTCGTCTCACAGATCATTGGAGCTGAGGATGACTATTTTGATTCAGACCAGGAGCAGGTAATTTACCACAGGAACATTTTAGCATTTCTGTAATTCATAAGCTCACTCAAAGCAGTTGTCAGATACAAAATAATGACTGCTTGATACTTTTTACTCTACACTTTGTAAGCAAGGTGAAAACAAGATGCACCAAACTCATGCAGAGTACCTTAAGTCATACTACTTAAGTCACTACTATTGTGCTGAATATGTTTCAGACAAATGGCCAGTGTAACAGCTTTCAAAGCATTGAGCTGCTCAAGTCTCGCCCTGCCCACCTAGCAGCCTTCCTGCACCATGTCATCTCTCAGTTTGATCCTGCTCCACTGGTAAGACACTTTACACTCACACATATTAAAAATCTTTAATGCATTTTTTTCTTCTTTTTTTTTTTTCATACTTTACAGTCACACAAAGTAGGGACATTGGTATGTTTACTAAATTTGTATTTGTTTCTGTTCTTGATTATTCCTAATCTTGTGTCCTCAGCTTTGCTACCTCTATGCTGACCTGTATAAGCAGACCAACTCCAAAGAGACCAGACGAGTGTTCATGGACCTCCACACCTTCTTTATTGACCGGGGAGCAGTGAGTACAGTTTTTTTTTTCCACCACGATGAAATCGAGGGAGGACTATAAATCAGCCTCCTTTTGTTTGTCCATCCGTCTGACCATCACACACAATATTTCAGACATCACAGATCATTTTTTGATGAAACTGGGGAGAATGACACACCACTTTGGTTTGGCATTTTCAAAATTACACTGATGAGCTGAAGGGGAGAACTACATCAGTTGTTTGTTTGTTCGTGTGTCATGCACAATATCTCAAACACCGCCAATCAGATTTTGACAAAATGTTGGGGCATGATGCACCTCACCAAACACTCCACTCCAGAATTACACTGATTGGCCCAAGGGGACACTACAGTTACAGGTCAAAACAAGGTAATATATTTGTTACTGATTGGTCATGACAGCATCATTCGTTGGTGGCGACATGTTTACTGTTGCCTTTAAGATCTGCACCTTTATGATCTGCAGTCTCGCATTAGCAGTCCATATAATTTGAAACACATTCCTCCTGGACCTCACGTAGACCTGTTTAATATTGCTTTGCTGAGCTTCCATTTGTTCAGTCAGTTCTTCATTTGCTGGTAAAGTATGAAACAATCTTCTTTCTCATCACACAGAATTTAAAAGTTGCTGTTCCTGAGTCCATCTCTGCTGATCTTGGTGAGTTTGTTTGGCTGTGCTTTTGCTTCAGTTGGTAGTCTGCCCAGTGTCATTTTGAGTTAGCTGTATTTTTTTTTCTAAATGGTCGCTCATTATACTGCAGTTAGCTCACTTAAACCATGTGGCATCCCCATTATGCAGTCCCTCTAAGTTGATCATTTCCACAACCGTGCACACTCCCAATTGAGGTGTTAAGAAATCAAATGCTCTGATGGTTTGGAAAGTATTGAACTTCACCTTGATAGGATGTATTTAGTGTGCACATGCAGCAGTGCCTGTGCTAATCCTCTGAGACTTTGTGTGTATGCTTGTGTGCGCGTGTGCATGCATGTGTGTGTGTTCACAGACCGGCGGCGGACAGAGCTGATCCCAGAGGAAATAAACAGGCAACACGTTCACACACTGCAGGAGTCTTTGCTCTGTGACATCCAGAAGAACCTTGAGGATTTCAGGTAAGCTCTGCAACTCTGTGTGTTTTTATATTCAAAAAAATATATCAGGTTTGAATTACCTGTGCAAACAAATGACAAAAAGGGGAAAAAACAAGGAACACAAACTGCAGGTGAGACCAAAAAACCCCAAGGGGCTCATTAAAACTACAAAAAATCAAAATGGCAAACAAAGGAAAGCGAATTGGCCGACAGAAATCAAATAACATCAAAACTCAACAAAGAGGAATATGCTTCACTATAAGACTTTATGAATTTAATGATCTTTGGTCTCATCAAGGATCACACATGCACTTGAAAATGGCAATTAGCTTAGCGCACTGACTTCTGGTAAGCTGTTTCTTTCCAGGGTATCTGATCAGTGTATGACCTAACATGTTGGTGCTTGTAGGCAGAAGCGCAGTATGGGCCTGACGCTGTCTGAAGCAGACTTAGGCAAGCTGGACCAAGAGCGAGTCAGAGACCGTGTCACTCTTGAGAGAGAGCGTTCCTATGCTGAGAACATCATCTCCAAGATAGAGGACGTCCTGTGAGTAACACACATGCGCACATACACATGCACGATCAAACACTCAATCCCATGCTTCCAAAAGTGGACAAATGTAACCCAGCCAATCCAAAAGTTTATTTTCCTCTTTTGTCTTGTTTATAGGTTGACAACTCAGACCACAGAGGAAGAGAAATGGTAAGTATACTGACATTGTGGAGCATTTGGAAGATTGAGATGGAGAGCATTGCTCAAAGGGTATGGAGGGGATGCTTTAGGGCTACATGGGCTCCCACAGTCTCTAACCATCTGTCTCTTTATAGGATATACAGTCAGTGATGTGTGTCACAATATCCTAGAAGAATGACTCGAGTTGAGTTATGTGTCACTGCACATTTTTCCATTAAAGGAGCTGTATTGATTCTGTAATTTTTTTTTTTTTTTTTTTTTTTTTTTTTTTTTTTACAACTGTCAATTAAAAATCTTGGGCAATTATATTAGTTATCCCTGGAGGTGGTGGTACTTCTGATCTTTGAAGTATGAACAACTGAAGCTTACACCAAATGCACACCATATTGGTGTTATCCAAGCCGATTCCACACCACGAGAATTAAAAAGAAATAATAAAATGCACTTATTTTAAAGGAAATATGTAATTTCTGCAGTATATCAATATTAATGCATGCAAAAGTGTGACTGACTGAGGCAGCCTCACTTGAAACAACATATGGTCACAGCATATCCCAGCATATCCCAGATGGTTTGTACAGAAAATGTACAAGGAGTGGTAAGATATATGGTTCAAATCATATTATGGACACTTGTTCTTGTAGTTTTCTTCAAATTTATAGCTTTCTGTTCACTTCGTTATAATTCAGAAAGGTGCAGTCAAAAGAAATGATTGTCTCTTTTGTTTTTTAGCACTACTATGCAGTATGTCATCTTTACATACATGAAGCACCTTGGTGTGAGGGTGAAAGAACCACGCAGCCTGGAGTCCAAACGGGTCCGGATCAACTTCCTTCCCAAGATCAAGGTACTGTATATCCCTTATGCCTATTGTATATCCCCTCTCAGTTTTCTCTGTCTCTGCCTTCATCACCCACCTCACACTTTATCATCCCTTGTCTTTGACTGACAGAAAAGCATCAAAACTGAGAAGGAGGGAGAAGAGAAGGTAAAGAAGCCTAGATTTCCCAGTATCCTTGGACCTCAGCGTCGGCCGAGCCGCATTGAAGCAGCATCAGGTGAGTCTTGAGTTTAGAATAAGGTAATATGATAACGCTACTTCTAAAGCTTTCCTCTTTTCACCTAGGAAGCTGGCATCGACCACAAACATCTTGTGTCTACTTTGTTTATGAGGTTTTGACACTTCTCTCTGTGTAGTGGGCAAGGCCCTGGATGGGCGCCCCAGGCCTCAGAAACAGTTGTCTCAGCCTACGTTGGGGGCTAGTGAGCACCTGGAGGCTGGTCGTCTGAGAGGCAGCCAGTCCAGCGAGGGCTCCGAAATCACACACTCCACGTCTCTCACCACCTCGCCCCCAAACAGTGCCACCTATAGTTCAGACACCAGCAGAGATGCAGATATGGGTGAGCTACTGAACCAATGAATTCATCAGATCACTATTTAAGAATGAAAAAAACGGTGGTTTCTAACTTCTACTTCTACTTGCTCAGGTGGGATTTCAAACTCTGGCCCCTCCAGACTGAGTGACGGCCTTCAGTCGGACCCTCTGGATGGCTTGCCGTACCCTGCTTCGCACTTTGACCTCTACGGCCTGGACCAACTGCAGGAGGAGGACAGAGAGAGCGACCGGTACATTCACAGTCAATTAGCTGTAATGCTATCCGTCCCTTGCATTTTAGCACACTTATTTTTATCATTGATTTCACTATCCATTTTTTGCAGAGTCCCAGAGGGAACACCAAAGGCCATAAGAAGGTGAGGATACCTGATAAATCTTGACTTTTGTTATCAAAGTCCATTCTGTCAATAAGTAGGGAGGCATGATAGTTCATTTTTGTATTTGCCGGATGAAAAGCTAACCTAGGCTTTGTGTCTTGCCAAGGCTTGAGGGGCTGGGTGCTGCAGACGTCCAAAGTGAGGATGACCAGGGAACAGACTCGGAACATGACCCCCTGAACTGGCAGCAGCTGGTGGGGCGAGAGGTCCTAGCCGGTCTCAGGCCTCATGAAATCAAGAGGCAGGAGGTCATCAATGGTGAGGAGATGGCTTTCCATTTCACATAGTATAACATATTATAGCCAAATTTGTATTGTTTTTTTCTATTTTTTTTTTTTTTGTGACAGTATATAGTGAGGAGACACAGAAAAAGAGAAGAGAGAGTTGTAACAGCACAGTAATAGCTGGAATTCAATCCCAGTTGGAGTCACAAACTCATAGGGCTACTGCTGTGCTCTGTGAACGCCTGAACGTAGCTGTAGATTGTGCTGTGCTCATCATCTGTCATTTCTCATTACATGGGTTTGTCTGTGTTTCTAGAGCTGTTTTGCACAGAGCGTGCCCATGTGCGGATGCTGAGAGTTCTGGACCATGTCTTCCACCAGAAGCTCTTCAAAGAGGCCATCCTGCCTCCTGCTGACATCAAGAACATTTTCACCAACCTGGAAGAGATTCTGCTGCTGCATGGTACAGTGCTACACACACATGCATACATACGCACACTGAAATCCATCAAGATTTCTCATCTGTGCATAATTGCTCTTGGATGGTGATTAGGAATTCAGGTATTCAAGTGTAAGGTAAAATTAAGTTCTAAAAGTATTAAATAAATAAAATTTAACAAGGACCTTCAGTCATTTTATGTCCTATTCTTCATCTGTTATCTCTCTCACTCACACACACACACACACACTCACTGAGTCTCTCCTTGGTGTCTCTCCTTTGAATTTCAGTTTCAATATTGGAGCAAATGGCAGCCATTCGGAAGAGAAATGAGTCTTCAGTAATTGATCAGATAGGAGATGACTTGCTCTCCTGGGTGAGTACAATTCTCAGGCTGAAATTGTATTTCCTCTTTGAAACATTCTCTTCTATTGAATAAATTTCAAGATGACTGATGTGGTAGGAAAAACTACTGTGCACAAAGAAATTGAACTGGTTCCTGAAATTGCTTTACAGTTGTCAAAAAACAGTTATGTTTGAGATTGCCTTTCTTGGCCTCAGATCTGTTTATTTCTGTGTCTTATGTACAGGATGATGGTTAAGGATAGTATATGGAAGACAAGGGCTCAATAGGGATTACTGGTTTCATTTTTTTTTTTTTCCCCCCCCCATTCTTTTGAAACTAAATGTTGTG
>OOFE01049320.1:0-10201 GCA_900323365.1 Monocentris japonica
CTGCAAGTGAGTCTTTCTTCATGCTCTTGTGGTCTACCAGGGCCTATCATTTATTAAAATACTGAAATATCAAGGCCACTAACAAATAATACGATGTGTTTTGAGTTCGGACCACATTTTCATCACATCATCAAGTTATGCTAGAATGTTTCTTAGTCCTTCTTGGCTTGTTTCTCCTTACGTCTCTGTCTCGCTTCAGATGCCATTTTGAGCAATGACAGCAGAATAGGCACACACATGGGCAGGAAGAGTGGTATGTAGATGGCAAACTTCTGGTCATCGGGAAAGTAGAGGAGATGGAGGAGCGAGGGGTCAAAGAAAGCTCTCTCTGAGGCCAAGATGGCCTCTTTACTGTACTGCAGAGCAAAACCTAGGTTCCCTGCCTCCAATTCAGCCACAGCCAACTGCAGTGATGTGACAGTGCTAGACACCTGAGTGACAGGAACAATAAGCAATCACAGGTTAGATATAACGTTCGAACTGCTAAAAACAGCAGTGTAAATAAGAAGCTACAGTTCATAATTGCAAAGCTTCTGCATGTTTTAGCCACCAAAAATGGATAAATAATTGATAAAATATTACATCTGAGAAGACCATTCGTATTGATCAACAACCCTATCAACCCCTGCAAAATTGTACTTATTGCACTTTTAAAAACTATTCAACTTGCCTGCTTAATTATGGTCCCAATAACATCTGATTAGTTACTGATGCTAAATATTTACTGAATTTGTTCGTGCTTCATGGCTGAATGTGATGTTTTATTGAAACCTGCAGTAAGCAAAAATGTAAATGCACTGCAGAAACTATTCATGTGTCTCAATTTAAGCCACTGTTAGTTTTTCACTGTCACCGAAACCTTTTGCAGGCAGGGAATTAACCACAAAATCACAGCATATTCAACCAGTCTGTATGTTCAGCATGTTCCATATACAGTGAAAAGTAGGTTTGTTATTATATTAATGCATGCTAAAGAACTTGAATGTGTGAATGAGCATTCACCAAATAACATTTGGATTTATCAAGAAAAGGGCAGATGTGAATGCTTTCCTTGTGTCTAGGAGACTGATCTTTACAATGTAAAATTTTTACAATGTAAAATTTTATGGATGCATTTTACACACGCTGTCACTCATGCACAAACACCAACACAGAGGAAGACTGATTAATGCAGCTGATGCAGTTGTGTGTGCAACGTACCTGCTGGGCAATGTTGTCATTGATAACGATATTTCCGATCTGGTCAAGGAGCTGTGCTAGTGAGGTGATGGTGGTGGTTGCTGTGGCAACATTCTCCACAGTCCGGCTCCACATGAGGCGGTCCAGCTCCCAATCAGCCAATCCAGTATTGCCACACGGTGCCACCAGGAAGCCAGGGGGAGAGGCAGATGACTGCACACCCAACAACAGCCTAACGGAACAGGGTAGAGTATGGTTATATTTTGCCTACTGGAAGAGGAACAGGTAAAATTATAGCTAGCCACTTACCGAAGCTGTGCAAGGAAGACTCCCATGACTTTCGCCATGTTAATGTTGATGTTCACAGGAAACTCAGCCTCTCGTCCATAGAAATCATTAACATTATAGACCTATAAAAACATGGTTAAAAAGCCATTTTCTGTTGATTCAATACCCAACACAACAAACAGATAGATAAAGGCTTAGAGTACAAAACCACTATAAACACAATTCATTTATTTCAAACACCAGTGCTTACAAATATTGCATTGCATTCACAATATTAAGGCTACTGTCACTCTGTAATGCCCTTGGAGTAGTGTTCATCTTACCATGATACCACCCCACCGTGGAGAGTGAAACGCATTGGAGGGTACTTCTTGTTTCCTGTGGTCATGGATGGAAAGGGGTGAATGGCGGGCATCCGGGACATACAACAGAAAGTTCAACACCGGGTTGGAAGAAGCAGCATTAGAGCCTGGATACAAAACAAAACACCTATATATAAATACACTACAACAAACCATACTCCTCCTAGGAAACATTTCAAAAACATTCTGTATGTGTTTCTCTTACCTAGCCTAGCTTCCACAGGGTTGATGACATGTGCAAGGCTGTCAGCGTTGAGTGTGTAGGCACTGAGGCTGCTGTCAAAACGAGGGTTGACACCCAACACAGCATAGTACAAGATCTAAAAGGGGAATAGGTACACAGACATTGCTGAGTATCTTTTCTTTGTGAGGTTTGTGACAGACAGACAGACACACACAGACAGACACACACCTGGGAATCAATGCTGAAGTTGGCCACAGGGGCCAGTTTTGTAAGCAAAGGTTGGATGTAGCTCTGCACAGCACCCTCTATGTCCCAGTGTAGCCGGTGTGACTTTGGGTCTGGGTTCAACAGACTGAATGTTATCTCATAACCTAAAGAGAGGCGAGTAGAGAGAGAAGAGGAGGAAGATCAAAGAGGAATTAAAGAAGACACCATGACTCAGGAGTTAATATCGTCATCAGGATTTGTCCGATCATCATTTTAACATACAGCTCTGAGCACTGTTAAAGTTACAATGAAATGAAAAGTCAAAACATTTACTTTTTTATTTTCTCGTATCATTTTCAAATCAAAAACACATTACTTTTACTTCCAGAAAAACTGTATTTTTAGTGGCTACTTCTTGGCGTACATAAAAATTCAAACAATAATACCATCACAGATTTTTGAACACTCCCCTCACACACACAAACATGAAACTTCCTTGTATGGCTGTGCTAAAACAAAGACTGACCTGGGCTGGATTTGAAGGCTCTCATGCTGTCAGCTATGCTCTCCTTGTTCCCAGGGCTGAGACGGACTCTGTCACTAAGGGCAGCAGTGATGTCAGTGTGGCTGAATGACATTACCTGCAGGACCTGCTTGACCCGAGGCTCCAGGTGAGCCAGCAATTGTTTTAGCGTCCTGCCCACTCTCATCTGTGCACCAATACGCAGCAGGGCTGTCCGTCGTTGACCAATATACACATCCACATCCTGAGAGACATGGACATACATTAACATATAAACACATACATGCCAATGTAATGCTACAAAAAGAAAGGACACAAAAAGGGCTAACAGCCAAACTAAATTCTACAAAAACAAATGTATAAAAAGAGTGCCAAAAAGCACAGCTGAGAGCAAGCAACCTCTACCTCAGGCAGCAGCAAAGATGATTCTGGAATCACATATACAACCACAGAACCACATGGACTCTCACTGAGTGTGTGCAGAGAGAGATCTGCCTCTAGTGAAAGAGTAGGAGAGAGAGAAATTGTTACATAGCGGGCTCAATAAAAAAAAAAAAAAAAAAAAAAAAAAAAAAAAAACACATGTTGGTACCCTCTTTGTCCCCTATCTTGAAAATTGAATTTGACAGACGCACAGCATCTCACCTGCAGCAGTGGGCTGGTTCAGGGCATCCTCCTCCATGATTGTAGCTGTGCGGTACTTAGTCTCATACCTGTACCTCAAAGCTGTGTCCTCTTAAAGACATAAGGCAGAGCATTAGAATTTTAGGGAATAATTATTCAACAGTGCTCATTTTTTTCCAAAGGGCACATACACCATTAATAACTCATCACCATCTACTGCATGTTCCTCATCCTGTGTCTGTGTCAGTGGAACCTTCTTCTGCTGCTCTGGTGCCAGGGTTCCACGTGCAAACACTACCTCCAAATCAACACTCAACTGCAGCTGCAACACAGAATGGAGAGAAGGGATAAAAAAAAAAAACATTAAAAAAAGGAAGGCACAGCTGCATTACATATGGAGCATTAGATGGATCACAAGATGGGGATACAGATTCATGAAAATGCATACAAACCTGTAGCTTAGCCAATTCATTGATCTGATTGACAGGCAACCAGGCACGGTATGTTTCAGTTGTCCGCCACCACAGAGGGACTCCCACAATGATCACCACTGCTGCTATGGCCAGCGCAGCGAGCTGGCCTCGTTTACGCTCTGTTCGCGAGACAGAGATGATAATCACGACGTCAGTGTCCTTGTTCAGGTGAATAATGATGTCACTTTCTACTTACATCAAGGCTCTCAGTTCGTTTAAGCTGACTGCTTCACATTAATCCTCTGTTTGCAAATAAATCTGAGGTAATATTTATCGATGACATGGACAGATGATTTAAATGTAAGGTGGCGAAATAGCAGCAGTTCTGCAGCCAATGTCTTAAGTAATTGATCGGGTACTGCTATTGCTACTGCAGCTAGCTAACTGTTAGCTTGAGACGGCCATAGGATGTGCAACGCAGGGGCCTCGCGCTGGGATCGCTTGGCAGGTGCTGTCAAATCTACTCCAGTAAGCTACAGTTAACTCGTGTAAATATTGACTTCATATATGGACACAATCATATATACACTGAAACAATTACGAATCTACTCACCCACTTCCGTGTTAGCCATTTCTGTCGGTGAACCTCTTCTTCTTTGGTTTTTATCGGCGGTTGGCAACCAACGTTAAAAGTGCATTACCGCCACCTACTCAACTGGAGTGTGAATTAGATATCTTTTAACAGAGATCCTGCGATCTAGCGCAGTTTCTCCTAAGATACTAAAAACAGCAGCTGAAATTCCTTGAGATGACGTTCTTTGTAGTAACAGTTTAACACTTATTTCGTTGACTCCCCTCCCCTCAAATCCTCTTAATCTTTCCCTCTCTCTCTCATATTGAGCACATTGCATTATGGATGCTATACCATCTCCATGGCAGAAATCACATCTACCTGTATCATATTTCCCTATACTCAAAAGCATCTTGTCCAGTCCACTATGCCTGATATACATGGCTTCTTCCCGTCTACTCCTTCCTGTGGCTCTCCCAAGTCCAACTCTTCTTTGTATGTGAAATAGATGTCTACCCTTCTCCTCATTCCCCCACCTATCCCGCCATTTCTCCATCATCACTTTTAAAATAATAGATTTAGCTTCAGCTTTACTTATTGGCACCTCAACCTCCACTCTGTCCTGTTGCAAGTCTTTCCATGCCAAGGCAACTGCCAATTCATTTCCTCCCATCCCTATGTGTGCTGGCACCCATGTGAATTTGACTTGTATTCCCATTTGTACTATCCGATTGCAAAATTTCATACAGTATGTCTTGTCTACTATGGAATGTTGAATCTGAATATACCACTACTTTAGCATGTTGCCTCTCTTCCATCCACTGTAGTGCTAAACCTACTGCCACCAATTCTGCTGTAAATACAGTCACATGGTCTGTTTTTAACCAGGACCCCAATCTCTGGCAGTCCACTGTCAGTGAACTGAATGGGTGCGTTGTTTTTTCAATACAAACCATCCAAAGTCACGTCACATGACTGACAGGAACCAGGGACCGGTGAACTAAAAAGACGATGGGTACTCATGCAAAAACAAAAGCGACCAAGCATACAATACAATGTAATGAAATAGGAAAATAAGCAAAGATTGTAACATACAGGTGTCTGTCCTACAGCCGGGAAGCCAGTCGGTTGATTTGAAACTCTGTGATACACCAGTTCTGTCAGAGAGGTGTGCCAATACACACACAAGAAGAGTCATCTGACAAATAGCAGGAGCTGGGCTAAAATCACTTACTAATGTGGTCTATCAAGCATTGCCAGGAAGGCAGGATTAAAAGTACATCAAAAGAGTATTTGGTGGGTTTGTCAGTATTGACCTGATGTATATGCTAGGAGGCCAGTGAGACCCAGAGCAGCAGAGAATGTCATGGAGGGCCGGAGTTGGACACCATGAACACAGGAACAAAAAAGCCACACAAAGTGATTTGTAATAGTTTGTCATTTTTATTTTTTTGTTTTTCTCTCCACTATTTGACACACCAAGTGCTTCAAGAACAATATTGACATCACAAACATCACAGTATTCCAACACAGCAGTGACTGTTTCCCCCTACAAAGCCCCACATATTGGTCCGCTTGATAAATAAGCCAATAGAATCCATCTTCTCTCCCTGTGGGGTGAGGTGGGGGAAAATCAGGGAAGGGATGACACACAAGTGCCACATAATATCGACACTTTCACACAACTGAATACATTGATTGTGTAATTTAAAGCTAACGTTACACTGAGATTAGACACACAAGATGTTCCTCTGATTACTGGTGATTAGAAGAGTGAGAACAGAAAGATTAGGATGAATCACTAGGATGAATCTTGGTGTGTAGTGGTTTACAGTCTATCTACTGACCTCTGCTGGAGCCACAGCTGTCTGGTTTTACCTACTTGGTGTGGTGTGGTTGTGTGTGTTCAAATGTACCATGTGCACTCCACACACATCTACACTCTAAAAAACAACAAAAAAAATCTTCAAATTCAACACTTCACGTTGTTTATCTTCTGATGTTATCTGGTCACTGATTTGTCCTCTAATGGATGTAATCATGCCACTGATTATTGGTTGGTCCCACGGCCAGGGAGGATGTTAGTATAGCGTTTTACACACGAGCCGACACTGCATTCCGACAGAAGCGAAACACCAAGATACACATGCTATTCTGGCCTGCTCAGAAGTGGCTGAAGATTTATCATTTAGGACTGAAAGGGAGGGAGAAGTGGGTTGGAGGGAGGTACAGGAATGAGGCAAGGAATGAATACTGACTTATTTTTAAAATTTCACCACCGTTAAAATCCTATCTGTAACTCCAAACCCAATAACTGTTAGAGAAAGCTAGATAGATATAACCATTTAAAACAATTTTCCAGTCTTGAATTTCCTCTGCGGTGTCCCACAAATTTAATTCTGTTTAGATTAGCTCAATTAGACAGAAAAAAAAACAAGCCTTTCCCTTTGTCATTGTTATTTCACATTATGTTTTAAATAAATATATCTAGCAATGTCATTTTGACGACCATGACAACCCTAAAGTACAGTAGACAGCGCAGGCCTGTGATTGATGGGGGAGTGACGGGAGTAGCAGAGCAGAAAGACTATTAGTTGGCCACAGTACAGTGGAAGTAACATGGATGTTCAGTAGGCGTGATTAGCCACGTAGAGGGACTGTCCTGCGGCACCGCCAGTTCCGGCAGACTCGTACTTGCCCTGCGCGGCCAGGCTATTCGCCTGTAGGAGACAGAAAAGAGACAAAAAGTCTTATTAATAAAACTGAAATCATCACTGCATGGAGAATGTTTCAGATTTGTTTTACTGTGTGAGGGTGTGATGGTCTGTTCACGTTTGTCTCTGACCTCAGCACGTTTGACAAATTCCTCAGTGGCTGCCTTCTCCTTGTTCAGGTCTCCTTGCCAAGCAGCCAGGGCAGAGGCCTGCAATGCGCGGCCGTAAGAGAAAGTCAGGGCCCAGGGCTTGGCGAGGGGACAGTTGTTAATGGCGTTAAGGTTCACACTGGCCTCTTCCTCAGACTGGCCACCTGACAAGAATGTCACTCCTGGGGAAAGAGACAGAACAACACACACATACACAAACAGACATTATCTACCTCCGCAAAGCTCTTGAATTTTGTTAAACATATCAGCCTTTAAATGCTGCAAACCTACTTTCTCTACTTTGCCTTATCAATCTCTGTTTATTCTATCTTCTGTTGGTTTTTGCAAGCTGCTGAATATATATAAACACAGGAGGGGAATATACAATAAGGTATCTGACCTGTGACAGCAGGAGGCACGGTGCGGCGTAGAGCTGTGACGGTCGCCATGGCGATTTCCTCACCGCTGTACTTGTTGGGGCAGGAGTGTCCGGCTGTGACCATGTTGGGTTTCAGCAGTGTCCCTTCCAGGTACACATGGTGGTCTGACAGAGCCTTGTACACTGCAGCTAGGACCTAGGATAGGGAGCAGGAGAGGGGACAGAGAACAATGCATGTCAAAAGATTGTAAGACCATTGTCACCCACTGACATGCAGAAAAACATGAGCTTTATTCTACATAATGGCATATTCTTCATTAAACTCACCTTCTCAGAGACGTACTGGCAACGCTTCAGGTCATGCTCTCCATCAGGAAGGATCTCAGGCTCCACAATAGGAACAATACCATTCTAGGACATGTCACAAAGTGCGGCAGTTTAAGTCAAGCTCTTATATGGTTATGTACAAAATGACACTTGCAGCAATCTCATACCAACCTGTTGGCAGATGCTAGCATAACGTGCCAGTACATTGGCATTCTCAAAGATAGCCAGCTCAGAGGGTGTGGTGTCGGTGATCTTCAGCACACAGCGCCACTTGGCAAAGTCGGCGCCATCCTTCTTGTACTGGGCACAGCGCTCAGACAGTCCATCCAGACCTTAAGTCACACACATATAACACAGACATACATAAGCGCTTGTTTAATGTTTTTGAGTTTCTGAGAGTGTGTTCCAAATGCTTCCTACCCTGAGTGGTGGTCTCTCCATTTGTTCCGGCAAGGGGCACAACACCTTTGTCCACCTGCAGAAAGGAAAACAAATCTGGTTAAAAATAATCAGACAACACTACATCGTGTTATTTGTTATTATATTTATATATGGAGCACCTGATACAAAATCCAACTGGATTTCACTCCTACAACTGAACACGACCTTCCTAAACGTTATGACCCAAATGTTCTTAAGCTCAGCTCATCCTCACCACCTGATCTGCTGTGTGTGTGAGAGTCTGTGAGTATTTATACACGTTGACACTGAGTCTGTGTTTTTCTAGACAGAGTAGCAGCCTTTCTAGTTTCACCTGCCAGTCAAGGCAAGACTTTTTCTGTCTGCTTAATTGTAACACTTGGCAGTAGTACAATACCAATTTAACAGTGATGCAGACAGAGTTTAGGTCAGTCTGAGCCAAAATCAACAGCCACCAAATAACAAAAAGGGCTTATCTAAAATGATTGTCAGGCCTGATGCAACCTGCTATTTTCCAATTGAAGAGGTCTTCTTTTGATGTATACTTATGACCAAAGTTGTCATTAAGTTAGTAAAGTGGTTAATTGCAACAATGTGCACTGTGTACCTTGATGCCAACAACAATGTCACGGTCTTTGATGAGCTTGGCGAAGGGAATGCCATCGTCTGTGCTCTGATAGAGGGTTTCATGGAAGAAGATGACCCCTCCGATGCAGCTGTTGATGCGTTCGTCAGCTGTGAAGAGGAGCTGGCGGTAGCGACGCCTGTTCTCCTCTGTGTTCTCAACCCCAATGGGGTTCAAACGCTTCGCCATGCTGCCTGTAGATACACATGCATACACAAATAAGTATGCTTATGGATCCTACGTACTGATAGGAATTAAAACACGTTTCCATCATGTCTACATATTTGTACATTTGTTACGTTGTGGCCTTTATGTATCTTTGGATTAAAATTACTATCAATGACTAAACAATCTAAGTGCTCCCATTTCACCCCTGTTTCAATGGATTTTGCATGAAATGTAGTGTGAATGTTCCAAGTAGAGGTCCACATGTGTAAACCAAATTTTATTGTGATTCTGTGAACCAACCTTCAATAGTAAGCTATATAGTAAATAGTAATACTTGGCCCTAGAATATGTTCAACACATTTCATAACAATTAAAGTAAATTCAGATATATATTTTTGGTATTTGCGGTATATTGGCTTGACATTTTGGATTTAGGACCAATTTTATGACCGACTCTACCCACCCAGCCACCCCAAATATGGTAGACTTAGCCCATACTGCATAAGAAACTGGAAGAGATTACCCTCTGTCATTGTGTGCAAAATGGCATACAGCACTTAATAGGAAATTCATCAAATAAAGCATTTGAGAAACTAGGATTTATGATTACACACGCACGCACACACACACATCCACACACACACACACGCACAAACACACACAAACACACCGGTGGACTCATCGGCTGCAAGGATGCCTTTCCCTGGAGCTACTATCCTTTCAGCGATGTCCTGCAGCTCCTTCTTCTGTTCAGGAGTCAACGCGGGGTACTGGTGAGTCATATTGGCTGAAAGAGAGAAAGCGATAGAAAGGGTTACATTGTTTCATAGTATATGGACCTGGATGACTGCCCAGTGCTGCCCACATTTGTCCCTCTATTATCTACAACATTGTCATTTTGGTCCAGCCCTAAACTCTCCTAAGTGAGGGTGGGATGGACCAAAAAACATGCAATTCCTTCATGATGGCACTTCTCTGTGCACTGTCTCAGGCAAACATTCACACAATCCAAGGCTCCAGTGTGTGTGTGTGTGTGTGTGTGTGAGTGTGAGAGAGAGAGAGAGAGAG
>OOFE01049320.1:16662-27250 GCA_900323365.1 Monocentris japonica
GCACCTTAACCAACCAAAGACATACTATTACTTGTTGCTGAAGCTTGCTGCTTAACTTTCAGGATAGGCTAAGCAAGGTTGAATTTCTTATCAATTGATTTCTTGTCACCCCCATCCCACACAGACAAAACATTTAAAGCAGCATACAGCTTTACAGTTTGAGTTTAATATTCCATCTGCGCTACAGGTAATTACAAAAATACAGAATAAAACATTGGTCCAACAATGCAACATTGACTTAAATTTCATCACAGTTTGTAACATAAAATTGCATCCAAAATGTTCATATAAATCTTACAAATGGGAATTTAATCTTATAAACAAGCATTTTTGTGACAAAAAAGTAAGATCAGGATCACATATGTTAGGCATTCTGGGTGCACATTAGGACAATAATTTACAAAATCATAATATAATCTGGTGATCAGGCAAGTGTATAAAGGTGTGATTACTGGCTAGGATCACGGCAGCCTTTGACAATAAAAAAGCCCTGTATCTATCAAAGTGTTCACTTTGGAGGTAAACAGTCAAGTTGTTCATTCAACCATCTCAGAATCAAAAACAAGGCTGAGTTGGGAAAACCAGTAAGTGTTCCACTGAGTCCCAGGTTATGACTATCAGAAGCTGAAGGGATACTCATCTTAATCTGATATTGTGATGCTTGAATGATTGCTGGGTTAGGCACAGCACCAAACATTGCCCTGATATTTAACTTATTGCCATTGCCCTGATGTTAAACATTTTGAAGTGTGCGTGCCTGGTGGCGTGGCTCATCCAGTGGAGGTGTGAGATGTTGCCTTATTTGTGCTGTGCCTGTTATTGACTGAGAAAAACGGCCCAGCCATCATGTTATACAGTACAGGAAGAGAGAAGATTCTGCTGCTAGAAGAAAATATTTGTATCATGGCAAGAAAGGAACAAAGCATATGATGGGTTTTAGAGTAAAGATCACAGCATAATAACTAGGGAAACTGAAGCAAGGGATTACTCCTATTCCTCCCACTTCTGCCAAAGCTGATTCATAATTGCACATTAGTGACAGTCATGCAATGTGTGAACAAAGGCTGCAGCTCAGAAACCCACTGGCTCAACTTTGTCATAGGGATTTGGTTAGATTTCTACTTAAATACGAATGACTTGACTGTCAAGTCGTTGGTGGGAAGAAAAGGAACAATTTACATTGTATTGAACTGTTCATATGGCTTATCTTTGTGGAGTAATTTGCTAGCAGTCCCACATGTTGTATTAATGAGGCAATCACATGTCAATCACTGGAAAATTGGAAGTAGTTCAATAATAGTATGAACCTTACAGTTGTTGAATGAAGATGAAAAGGTGTGAATAAGTGTTGTGTTTATTGGAGGAAGGCAAATAAGTAAATAAAACAAAACAAAAAACCCCACAAACCTAATACACCAAATTCTCCAAACTGAGTGCTTAATTATGGAAGGGGTTAAGTGTTGAGTGCTCTTCTTCTCAGATGAACCACTCTTTTCTAGGATACAGACCCAATGCAAGTGTCATCAATTTTTTTGTCTGGCTTTTGCTAAGCATTACATTTTACAAGGCGCACTGCACCTGTGTGTAAGGGTGAATAAATGTGCAGTCATATTTGTGTCTGTGTAGCGTCTTTCACACAAACACCTCTCTACTTGGACCTTTTTCCTGAGGAGGCTGATGTGGTTGTGCTGGGCCAGGCAGGGGTGTAGCAGGGTGAGTTCGCATCTCAGTGTCCAGTTGTGTGTCTGGTGTGGCAGGAGGGCTGAGCAGCGAGTCGTAATCAAAGCCCTTGAGAGGCTGTAGAGACAACGTGAGTCCACGTCGTGCTTTGGCTGATCGGTCTGGTCTCTCTCTCAGCTCCAGAATCACCTGGACAGTCAAAATGCTTGTTTATTGTACAATTCTATATGATATCTGATGTTTGAACTTTGTGAAGGAACAACTCCATACCTCCACAGGCTGGCGTTGCAGCAGGGCAAGGTCAAAAGTTGTTCCATGGAAGAAGGTTTGGCGTTTAAAACGATCGAAGGTCCTCAGTCGGCGGGTGGGAGTCTTGCACAGTAACTGGAGAGAGATGTGTGGATGTGTATATACCATTTAGTAGTCAGGATTGTAGCTTTTAATGTTTTGCAGCAACATTGTTTTACTAAATATTGATAGCGTGTGTGTGCACATACCTCAGTAATAAGCAAGGCCAGTGGGGGGCTGAAGCTGAGGGGCATTTCATAGGGAAAAAACCTTACTTTCCTAAGCATACTACAATGGTCTGGTTCTGGAGGCACAGGGAACTGAGGAGAGTTGGAGGCATGGAGAGGAGTAATTATTGGACAGATATATAAAATAACACCATAGTAGCTCCTCATGCATGTTTGTACCATTTTTTTTTATCTTTACTGACATTAAAATTCAGTAATGTCACAGAATTAGTAATTGTCACTAATACTTGTTCATCATGGAAGCGGGATCAAGCCCAAGGGCAACTTGCAGACATGTTCACTTACACATGATGCCACACACTACAAGATCTCACCTTTCCAGTAACCAATGAGAAAAGCAGAATACCCAGAGACCACCAATCAGCTGCATGGCTGTAGGGTCCACCACTCAGCACCTCTGGGGCTGGACAGCAAAGAGCATATTCACAGCTCTGGATCATACCATGCACTGTATATTGGTATATCTATATACTTACTTCCTAGACTAAAGAAATCTGCAATATATTTCAAAATATATACAGCAAATGTTAGTCAGTTAGTATGTCCGTGCATCTGCAGCTCATCACTGCTCATCACTGAACTGACAAGATGCTACAGAGGTGGATTTAGAATATGAAAGGACTGGATCCCGCAGTCTATTTCTCACCCATGTACTGGATGGTTCCACAGATGGTGAAGGCTCTTCCTCCTCGCTCCAGACGGCGGGACAAACCAAAGTCAGCTAAACGGAGGTGTCCTGGAACAGACCATTTCTCTGCTACATTATTATGTGTGCATGACACACATCTATAAATGCACTTGTGTTCAGATTCTTATTTAAACTGTGATACCTGGTGAAAAGATATGTGAGTAAAATATGTTGTAAAATATGTACAATCTGATCTGCTTTTTAATGCTTTTCAACTGGCCACATAGGCTGTTGGTCCTCCCACTAGCAACAATATCATAATTGTACTGAGTCTATTGACTGACAGCCTGCACAGTAGCAGAATGTTCTCTGGAATGTTCTGTATTTCTCCTGGAAACCAGAGCTATGCTGCTCTCTGGTGGGGATTGAGTAGACCACAAGTTTTTATTTACCGTTATCTGTCAGCAGGATATTCTCCATCTACAAAAAAAGTGTCAAAAAGACTACATGAAACACACGCATTTAACCCAAACTTGACCAACACACTAAATTTACTATATTAAGAAAAATTTGCTGCAAATTGCTTTTTCTTTATATTCTGAAACGGTATCCATTCTGGGGAAGTTCATTATTCAGTATCTCTACATTATCGAGGATTCAGTGAGTAATGGTTTCATTATTTGTCAAGTAAGGACTTAAAAAGTACAAACATTTGTTTTCATTCTGTGTTATCAATCAGAGCAGGCTTCACTTTTTAGATTGAGACTGTAGACCTTAGATTTTAGAGCCAAACTCATGAATTTTCTTCAGACTCTCACCTTCACATCTCTGTGGATGATCCCAAAGTCATGGAGAAATCCTATGAAAAACCAGCAAAAATCACCACAAATACAGAGCATTTTAAATCCATCATTCTGTCTACCTCACACATGAAAAACCCCAAGCACCACTCTGTGCCTGTAGCAGATCCTTTGAGGGTCCTATCTCAAATGACATTGTTAAATATGGAAACATTTATGCAGAAACCTTCCAATCTTTTGAAAAAGAGAGGTCAGAAGTGTAAATAGGTTGGAAATATGTCGATGGTTTTGTACATGGTTGTGTTTATATCCTTGGAGTGTACTCACCGAGAGCACATCCCAACTCTGCTGCAAACACTCTCACTGTGTCTTCTGTGAATTGGCCAATCATCACCCAGTATGTGTACAGGTCCCCTGTGCTGCAATAGTCACACACTGTGGGAGTGGAGACAGCATTAAGACAGGTCTCTAATGTACTGAAGGTCAACAGGATGTGCTACACAAAGTGGTGAGACAAAGGGGAAAGGGGGTGTCATCAGGTGAGGACAGCGTAAAGCTATATTTCTCCAGAAACCAAACAGGAGTGACATAAACTAAGCTGTATTTTGTAGGCAGGAGACTTAAGCAAGGAGGGGCGTCATCTCCTTTGGATGTGACACATGTATGCAGCATTCAACATCTGGTCCCCAGGCTAACACACTCTGTGCTCACAGGGGGTTGGGAACAAACTGGGTCACATTTTCTGAGTCAGTGGTTGAGTAAGAAAAAGGCTTAATGCTCTGGAGGAGAGGAGGAGCGGGGATAGCAGCTACAGGACTTATGCTGTGATCAAAGCACTCGCAGGGTATGTTTGAGGCAGCGGGCAGACGGGGGAGGTGCAGGGTTGAAGGGGTTGGTAAAGTTAGTGTCTCTAGGTGATATTCAGGCCATCCACCCAAAATGAAAAGACTTGATAAGATGCTCTGAGTGAAAACTGTGCTTTTTTGTCCATCCATTCGCTTATTTGAGCTACATATCAAGGGTGTCACATCAAGGATTGTGGGTAGTTTCTGGATAACGCTACTGGTGCTGAGGTGAGAAAAGGTAGAGTTAGGGTTTTGGATAATGGGTCTGGGTTGGATTGGGTCACTGTTCTCTGTGTGACTCACTAATGTAGAGGTGGCGCTGTGTCTGCCAGCAATCCTGGAGGTCATGGACAAACGGGTGATGAACCTGACGCTGTGGGCAAAGGTCATAGGTCAACCTGAAACAGCTCAATTCTGACCAGCAATCAAAGAGAGGGCCATACTTTCTTCCAATGGCCACTTTTTAGCCCCCACAGTCTGCCAATCAAAAGGTTTTCTGAAGATTCTTTCTTTCCACTCTCAGTACCCACCTGAACTATAACCTCTTCTTTAGACTGCTCCAAGACCCCAAGTCTCAGAATCTCTGATTTAGGTATAACCTGTTGACAGACACAAACACACACAGATCAAACCCTGAGCACCCTGCCTCCATGAGGATTTTGACACTGGCATCATTTTTTGGTATTAGTCTCTTATTACTTTTGACGTGAAAAGACACATGAGGTTAAAATGACTGACCGTGTGCTTTGATTTAAGGGTAGATCTACAGACCTCTTTATACACGCTGGACAGATTATCATTACATTACATTATCATTACATTCAATAAGTCATTTTACATCAAAAGTAAAATGAGTACAAACTGTGTGTTTTTGTCTTTGTCTTTTAAATTCAGAGAGCCTATTTGCATCCAGTATTTTAAGGAATGAATAAACTACTACAAATACAATTAAAATGTGAGATACGGGGCAAGGACTCACTTTGACAGCAAATGTTTTCTGCTTGGCCTTGTCCTTCACTTTCAGGATAGGTCCAAATGAACCTTTGGCGATGTATCCCAGCACCTGTGGTGAGCAATCAAACAACAACATCAGAGACAGACCATGTGAAAAGGTAGAAATGGGATGTAAGAGAGCGTAACACAAAACAAATGAGGTCTACCTGAAAGTGTTCATGCCCAGGCACAGTTCTGTGAGGGAATTCAGGCAGAAACATGGTAATGAACCCTGGCAGACACCACTCTGCTCTCAGTTTATCTGGACCGACTCCTGCCAACCGCAGGACATGTTCTGGGATGTCGGGGGCCTTGCCTTGGAGCATTCGGCGCTGCCCCAGACGCAAAGCAGGTGGGGCCAGGCGACAGAGGCCTGCTGGGATGGATAGACCTATGCTAGAGAGGAAGCCACGCCATCCAGACGAGCAGTGCTCATCCTCCTGCCCTTCAGTAGGCCTCTGTAGGGGAGACAGCGAGCAAAGATGGACCAAGAAACAGTAAAGAAACAGGATTAGGCATGGCAGTATAATGGAGGATCCTGTCGGTGTAATAGAAAAACTGCTCATGGGTCTGTGGAATTATGAATTATTCTTCTGAATGATTACAGATCTGGTCCATGGACAAAGGTCATTTCTGGTGACCTTGAGGATTGTGATTTCCAACTTGTATCTCAGTAAGAATTTACAATCCAAATGTAGACAAAAGACTAGCCTGGTGGACATTTGGAGACATTTCTTGAGTCTCAAATTGATTAACTGAGCTGTTAATACAAGGGCAATTAATGGCACCCTTCTTTGATTGCCTCTCTTAGCTTTGGCCTCTGATAATTGGAAGTGTTTCCTGAGAGGGACAATTAGGTGCCTGTATGGATGGAAGTGCCTGGATTAAAGTGACCTTCTCTTACCACTTGACCTCCTGGGAGCTGGTGATGCCCAGAAACTTGAACAACTCACAAGTCAACAGTGCTGACTTAGAACAAAGAGCACACTTGCTCTTGTCCAGTGACGCCATGCTTCACATTCACAGTTACACACAGTCACACCTGGGAGGTGCCCAGTACAACCACAGTCCTCGACTCACTATTTGAACTTGTAGCCTTTGGAGATGAGAAGGTAGTGATGGTGGTGCAAACTTCAGGAACTCAAAGTTTGTGATGGAATTATGATATCTAAAGTGAGCATAAATCATCTTTCCAATTAGTGCTCATCATCCACAGAATGCTGAAGGGTGCACAGGAGCCCAGGAGTCCACAGGGGCCCAGGGGTTTAAAACTGGCAGTAGCCTAGAGGTCGAGCATGGTCAGAGTCGCCAGTGAACAACACTCCCACCTGCCATAGCAATTACCATCAAAGTGACCTGGGGAAAACCCCCAACTGCTTCAGTGGCCACCAGAAGACATAGTGGGCAGCTCCTAAGCATGAATGTGTGCATGCCTGTTCAGACACGTTTCCCTGGATAAATAAAGTTAAAAGGCACTGGATTTTCTTAAACCCTCTCCAACCATTCTTGCTCGTCTTTGACTTGGGATGCAAAGGCATATTTGACGGGAGAAAGACGCGTGGCCTACTGCCACTGCAGGATGGATGTAGGCTACATCCATCCTGCAGTCAGTTGGTCACAACCCCCCTTGAGCTGCAGAGCAGATATGCTGCGTTGTGGCGTGTATTCAAGCATGCGAGATGTCATTATCATCTGTCCCCAATACATAAACGCATCACCATGTAGCAGAAATAACCAAAAGTATTCATGGAATATCTACTTGGCAACTGGCAAGAGACTGAGGATTATCAGCATTTATTTTGGACGTTAAAACTCGCCAATGGAATTCGCGCACCATAACATGCCAATGAACCTTATTATTTATGTGTAATTAACGAACAAATGTAAGGAAATTTAGGCTCCGACAAGCCAGCCAGAGATAGCCAGAATAAAACCGGAAGTGTAGCGATTTTGCCTTAAAAATAAAAGCGTGGAATGTGTCACTTTTCATAAACAAGAAAATGTGGACTGTACAAAACCTTTTGGAAAAAAACCCATCACTGGTGATTTCATTTACTACAGATTCCTCCTTAAATATGTTCCTTGTTTTCACTTCGACACAATGTACTACGCAAAAAACGTTGCAACGAACATGCTATATGTTCTCCAATAAGGACTGACTGTCAGATCTTGGAGTGTCGTTTCTGCCTGGCGGTTTCAGGCACTGAATCGCCATGGAAACAGGGAATCCCCCCTATGTGCGTCACACCTTCGGTAGCAGCCTGGAATCTCACTTACCTTCCTGCTTTTACTGGCCTCGGCCCCCATTTCTCTGACAGGACATCAGCAAAGTAACCTCATAGTGCGATGTCTGCTCCACTGCCCATCCATGCACTCACATAGCAATGTTCGCCTCTATAGTATCCATAGATTGGTCTCCTCGGACCGCATATATTCTCTCACAGACTATTTAAGGCTTGGATAGGATGGAGCTGATAGATAGGCTACACGTGCGCTCTATCGATAACCTATAATTCTTGAGGCTGTCCAGCGCAAAAGGTGATGGATATGGCGACATAAAAACAAATTAATCCCTGCTACGGGCAACGTCAGCGTAAATCCGCCCACATCTTTGTCATCCAATGAGACTGTAGCCTCGTGTTCAGCTCCCCCTACTGCTCTCAGTTTCTGTGGCATCAGTTTGTCTCCTATCGACATCGCCATTCAGATCTTCTGTTTACTTGGTTGGATAAAAATAGAACCAGTTCTGTTGCCTCATGATGGTGGATAGAGCAAACCAATGGTAGACCAACAACAAAGTCAGATTCGTGTAGCAATAGGTCACGGTCAAGATCAAAGCATTGTTTATGGCTTGATTCAATGGGGAATACACTACATTTACTAGACGCACTGATTCAAAAGCTCCAGGATAAAGATCAAGGTCCAGTGATAACAGAAAGAAGTACATAACATGTCTTCTCACTCAAGTTGAAGCAAGTGAAAAAAGTACCAGAAATAACCACATTAAACCTGTTCAGTGTCAGACATACTGTATATGAAATAGTCTGTGGGTGCAAAACTTTCTGCTACTACCACAAAATAAATGTGCATTTATTTCAAACAATACTTTAATTCAATTAAAAAAAGGCGGTCCTTTACCCCATAACTTACCACATCTTACCCCATATGGGCTCCTCCATCACAGATTCAGGGAAATTAATTCCTCTTCCTAAATCTATGATCACATGGTTCATTTTGTGTATGGTTGTGTTGAAACAAGGGGTGGCTCAACCTTCCCCTTTTCCCTCCTACATCTATGCCACCATCAGTTATGGGTGATAAAGTGCAGAATGGCCATTTTACTTTAAATGTCATATCTCACTAAACTTACTTAAAATCTGTCTTAAAATGAAAAAGAGAAAAATATTCAGACAAGCAGTGATACTGTAAAAAAAAAAAATCTATTCCTTTCTAAACTAGATAGTAGTGATGCTGTGTGTTCAAAAAATCTAAACAAAAATCAAACCAAGACATGACAGCGCAAGTGCCTTTTATTTGGGACTAAGAACATAAAAAGCAAATAGTGCCAAACATACATTTTTCTTTCACATCTTACTTTGTTAACCAATGCATGGTCGTTTCTACAAAATAAACCAAACTGTTGGGCTTTAAATAAACAAGTAGAAAAAGGTTTGTTATTCCATGTGTGAGCGGTCAGGGTAGAAGGAGCCAGGGTAACACAACACCATGTTCAGTCATCCTCGTCCCAGTCCTTCTTGCCCTGGGGAGCTTTGGGTCCTCCTGCGGGTTTGGCCATGATGATCTGAGAGGAGAGGAGACAGAAGTTAGACAATCTTTTCTAGCTAGGAATCTGAACCGAGATCCATGCAGCAGGCTGTTGGTTCTGAGATAGAATAAGTTATCAGCTGTGACACTGCGTTGGGAATGTACCTGTTAATCAATATCACTAAAAAACAAAACAAACATACCTTGATATGCCTTCATGAATAACCTCTAACTGGCATGGTAACCTGGAGCCACCACTGGCATTAAGGCATTGTATTGACTCTTTTTTGACTATTGCAATTGATATATATCATATATATCATATCATATATCATATATATATCATATATATCATATATATCATAGCACACACAAATGTGTCATCAGGGCCACTTTGCCCTAGTTCATAAATGTGTTCAGAATGGCTTTCGACTGTATTTTCAAAGTAAAGAAAGTGATTTAAATCACCGCACATAACCAAGGCAGCCACTTATGATGGATTAAGTGTTGATGAACACATATGGGAGTATGTGTGCTCCAAGTGAAAATGTGCTACAAAAGCAAAATACTGCTTTAAGGCAAGCTGTACATTTTGTACATTTTATAATATGCTGTGTTTGCAATAATGTAGGTATTTGAGACATAAAAAAGTTTAAATATAATCCCTGTCATTTACATACAAATAACTGCCAAAATAAATGGGAACACAAACTTCAAATGTGTTAAAAGGGTCATCATAACAACTTTACTGCCCCTTGACAAAGAAGAAGGGAACAGGTATTGGAAGCTCTATTGGAGCATTCCCTAAGAAATTCAATCATTTGGCATTTTGTTGATAGTGGTGTTAATACTCTCTTGTGGGCAAACATCACAATAGCCTATGGTTTATATTATTTTAGAGTTGTTAGAGTTGACCTCAACTATGGCAGGACAATGCCCTTCAGACCATAAATTCAGCCACCAGAAACCTGTATTTTATACCATGTATCTCATTTAGTAATGTGTTCCTTTTATTTTTGCAGTTACTTTATTGAATTCTGCTACATGCAATATTTTCACTTCTGTACTTGTCTGAGTACATTGTAATAAGGGTCAATGAGTGCATGCAGTAAGCAATCACACCATATCTGTGTTAGTTTTGGATTTAAGTGATTTAGTCCAGTTTCAGTGACACACCTGGTATTATTAGAGCACCCGATGACATCGCTGAATCCTAACAGTCTCTTGATCTGTTGCAGTTATCCTTAATAAACAACTGCACTGCATTTTGTATCACACCCAGTGTTAGTAGTGACAGGCAATTAGAAGAAAAAAAAAAAAAAAAAAAAAAAACAAAAAAAA
>OOFE01049320.1:36160-53339 GCA_900323365.1 Monocentris japonica
GGGCAGTCACCCAATCTGTGGTCGCCTCTCTGAGCAGAATATGTTTGAATAACAGGAAATGAAGATGGATTGCATTGCTGTCTCCCTCAAACACACACATCTTTCTTATTCACCCACACACATGCACACATCTATACAGAAAACCTAAGCAGTATTTTCTGCCACAGTAATTTCAGCTCACTGTTTATTAACCACATTCACAAATACCTAATAACTGAAACACACACAGCTCTCAAGCAAAATCAAATCAGTAATATTTAAAAAACAGAAATCACATTTAGTGATCAAACCATTTAATTTGACATGATGCTGCTTTACCTGTCGTCTCTCCCAATTAAGTTGTCAAAAGCCTTGGAGAGGTGCTTGAGCTTCCTGAGTCCACTGGACACACTCTCCAGGTCCTGGTCAAACTTCCTGTGAAAACAGAAAATGACCTCTCAAAGCACAGAGAAAACACTAAAAGAAAATAACCTCTAGCAAACCAATGCTACTAAATGATGAGGATATTGGATCAACTAACAGAGCGACAGATCTGTCAACTGGATCATGCATGGATGTATGCATGTTGCCATGTAGCTGGATATGAAGCTCCAAATGGTAAAGGACTCACTGCCTCTGGCTCCGGGTGTTGGGGGATGCAAAGGGACTTCGTAATGCAGCCATGCGGACAAGCTGCCTCCTGCCTCCTCCTGTTTTCACCCTCCGCACACTTGCATCAGCCTCAGGAGTGCCTTTTATTCCAGATGTGTGTCTAGAGCCCGGAGTACGCCTGGGTGTGACTGCTGATCGGGGGGTGCGCCTGGGGGTTGCTGTGGCAGTGACGGTTGTAGACCGACCTGCGGTACGTTTTGGGGTTCGAGAAGTTGATACACCACCATCTTCCCCATTGCATATCCGACCTGGGGTCACTACCAAACACTCCTCACGTCCAGATTCTCTGCTCCTCTGCAGTCTCTGGGTGAGAGAGGCACATCAGGAAGGGACACAAGGGAAGAGAGTTGAGGATGGAGAGGGCACAAATAAACATTGCTTAAACTAAGAAAGAAAGGACATGACATGATTATTATAACAAACTGATTTAACCAGGGAGGTACCAATACAGGTGTTGGGTATTGGCCCAATGCCCTGTTCAGAAACCACACTGTACCAGAAAAATGCATTATATCTCATCTAATTTAGTCTAATGACACAAAACTATTGATTTACACTTGCCTCCCTCCACATGGAGACGAGAGCACATGGTCACCTACAGAACAGTTTCACTGGAGCTGGCAGGGATTAAGTTAGTGTCTTGCTCAACGACACTTCAACATGGTGTATGCCTGTTGGCATGGGGGCCAAACCCGGCTCCTGAAGAAAGGCCTCCCTACTCACCAGACCACCCTGCTGCCCAAAAAGTAAAAAGTAATGGCTTGGACCAGCACGTGGTAATGGCTGATACCTCAGGGTTAGTACTCTGGTGGATCTCCAGACTTAACCTAAATAAAAACCAAGTGAAACCGTGTACCTGATACACTCCAGTAATGGAATTCCGTGCATTGCGGGTAAGTTTTCGGACCGTGCTGGACTTGGGCTGTGGCTGCATGGTTTCCCAGGCCGGATTCTCTGGGAGGGAGTTGGACTGGACAGACTGCAGTGGAAGCCGCTTCCGCAAAGACATCCTCAGCGAATTAAGGGAAGATGATGAGCGGAGCTTGCGGAAATGGTCGGGGGCTTCGGGGGAACTCTCTGCTCCATCAGATTCATCCAGGACTGTATGTGCCCGCCAGACTCCCACCACAGCTGCACCAATCCCATCCATCATCGAAGAAGTCATGCTGAGTCAATCTGCAAGAGGGGAGTACATTCAAAAACATGTTAGGAGCATGAGAGTGTTGCTATAACTGGTCCTGGCTTGATTCTTACAGGTAATGCTTCAAGGTAGCATGGGAAGTAGAGCAGTGGGTACATGAAATACATTCAGACAAATGAAAATCTATCTAACATTACACGATTCCGTACTTATCTACATTCACTGATTTGGGAGCTTGTTTCATAGAAGAAGAAGAAGAACTGGTTGATGAAATCAACTTTATTTGGCACTAACACACATACATGCAGTGAATTGTTTCTTTGCATACCTCTGACTAGATATACACACACATCACCCCACACACATGCACTTTTCCAGGTCAGAGGACAGCGCGGGTATCAGCTATTGGACAGTGCGCCTGGAGCAGTTGGGGGTTAAGGGCACTTCGGCAGTGTTGGTGGGCACTGTAGCTGTGGCACCAGTCATTTTCCAATCACCAGCTCACAGCTGGAATACACCCTCCTGGTGGTGCCGGGGATCGAACCAGCGACCCCCTCAATTGTTGTCCTTTGTCCGAAAATACCCAACCATCGCCGTGATCACTTTAAATCAGTTTCTAAGAGACGTCTGTCTACCAGTGCTTAACGTTACCTGGTGTTATAATAAATATAATAATCACAAATGAGGAAAAACGTTGACCTAACGGTGACCTGGCAAGGGGATGAATGTTTTCGGGCAGAACATATACAAGGCGAGATGGACCCCAACCAGTAAATTCGTTTAAAGTAGCAATAAATCAGATAACGTTAGCTAAAGTTAGATCGATATTGCTTGATCCGACTTTGTTTCAGGGTAACAGTGAATACTACCCTGCCTAACGCTAACCTTATGCAAAGCTGAGGATCGCTGCATCCCAACATAGCCAGAAGAGAAAATTCAAGGTATTATTACTTATGCGATTCATGGGAAAGTTAGTGACTTTATGTTACGCTAATCTTAACGTTACATCTTAAGTCTTCAAGTAGGTTACATGGCTATCAAATGAGCACTGATCACCACAACTAATTTGCTAACTAGCTATCTAGCTAATAAGAGATAATAGTCACTAATAGATAGCAGTGTTAGATAACGTCAATAACGCCTCTCCCGCTGAACGAAGTTCCCGTTATCTAGGATAGCTAAATTCATGACGGAAATACATTAGACGGCCTACTACCCAACACTTTAGCATACCGCTAGCTTACCTAAATTTGTAACTTGCGAAAGTGGCCTTTCTCCTCTTTCCTTCTGTCGTCTTTGCGTCTGGTATTTCTTTCTTTCAGTGTTTGAATTTGGCGGTGGACCGCAGACCACAACGCCTCAAAAAGCCACGCCCGTCACGCACAGCCCCCTCAGTTACGTAATACGTTCCCCCCGGCAGGCTGCCAATGGGGATCAAGATTATAGAAATGGGATTTAAGGCTCACTGAGAAATACTGTACAGTTTCATCGTGACTTTTTGTAAAATGATTACAGACTATATTCATTTCAACATGAAACTGATTCCCGTTCTCCAGAGATCAGATCATAAATCGCTATTTCTAATATGCATGTGTAATCTGTATGAACTGAGTGCCATACACATACTTGACTTGTATATTGTTTTAGGTTGTTTGTCAGCAATTTTTATGTTTGTCTTAATACTCCTTCCTTGACTAGGTCCCCCTTGGAAAATACATTCTTAATCTCAATGGAAATACCCGGTTAAATAAAATAATAATAATAAAGGTTAAATTAAATTAATAAATTCAAAAACATGGCATATACAGGAATGTGTCCTGCTGGACTTGACAATTTTGAAGCAAGCCATACATATCACCCTACATGCATTCAATAAAATTAGAGACTTGTCCCAGCAATGGTCTCTTTCTATAGCCAGTGAAAACGTGTGTAGTATGGAGGAGATACTGATTCGATAATATAGGTTCATAATAATATATATGTTAATGATTAATATTTATTTCTACTTCTTTATTTTCCCCCCCAACAATTTGGGATTGGGATTTAAAGGAGAGGTGATTTAGAGTAAACTGACCAGCAGATGTCACTCAAGAAACGCAAAACACAATTGTGCTTACACCCGTCTATGTTTTTGTCTTTTGTTGGTCTAGGATGAGTGAATTACTATAATTAATAGACCAGGTGAAAAAACGACAACACAATCACCTGATGCAATGCAGAGTTCCTATTCATACATTTTCAATTATTATTGTATTAGTAGGCCCAGTGGCATGAGCAGAGGAGGCAGTTGTCCCTTTTTGTTCTACAAACCTCAGCAGAGGTGTGGACTTGAGGCATTATGACTTAGACTTGAGCTGGACTTATTCAGAGCCCGAGAGTCGCCACCCTGTAGAGGAAAAAATATATGTCTTGTAAGCATTAATTTTTACACACAACATGATATTGTGTGCATATGGTATGTAAAACATGTACTTGAGCTGCATAAACGCTAGTTGTGCTTGAGTTGAGAATAAATATAAAACATGTAATAAGTTAATATACAGAGCCAGGGCAACTACACCAACCCTTTTTTCTGAGAAATGGTTTTAGAGAGCTCTGACCAAAGAGTTTTGACCAATTCAAATCCTTGACAACTAATTGACCATAAAGTCTATGTTGACAGTATTGACAATGGTATAGCCCATTAGCTCTTGGTATCCTTGTCAATTGTTTCTGACTATAAAAATAATGCCTTGCATTGTCAGCGTTCTCCACAAATCCAAAAGCAAGCTATCTGCGTCACCTCTGTCTGATTATGATGCTTCAGGAAACGTAGTTTATTATTTACTTGCATCAGTTTCCTATATTTGATACAAGTGTGTTACAATAATTCAGGAGCACATCCCTGTCCCCTATCAGAATGTATATCCATTTTCGGCACATAACTTTCATGATATATGTTCCTTTGAGAGACCTACAAATTCACAGGTAAAATGTTTCTATTTATGCATATTATGTATTTTTACAAATGAGAGTTATATCAACAATATTTCATGGGCCATCATAATGGGAAAAAGCTGTTCTGTAGCTGACTGCACTCTGACCTTGTTGAGGGGGCAAGTGATAAGAGAATTTGTCAGGGATCAATGAAACATCACATTATTATGAATCACTGATGTTCAGACACTTGTATGTGCACTTGTGGGTGACTGATGGGCCTGCCCCAAAAGGTACCAAATAAGTAAAATATTAGGAGCCTCAAAGGGATTTTCTTCTTTCAAAATAAAAGCCTCTAGCCATTGTTCAGGAACTACATCTCTTGTCTTGCACCATTCTCATTCTGTTTTATGTGTACCTGTGCAGTGTTCTTTTATTGTTTTGAGTACAATAACCTAGACCTTGACCTAAACCATGTGTATGTGTGTGTGTGTTAATCCCTGTTCTTTTGCCTCATTAACAGTAAATGTATAACAAGCCTTGTTGAGTCAGGAGTTAAAGTTCAATAAAGTTGCGGAAACTATAAAATAAAGACACCAAGCCTCTCCTTTCACAAATATGATTTAAACATACAAATTCATCTTGTTGTTTTAAATACATTAAAAAGTATTAAGATGCAGGAGGTGTCCCTCAGGTTCATGGGTTTACCTGCCATAATCAATTGACAGTGAACAAAGGCACAATGCACCAGATAGAGAAGACACTTGAGAGAGTGTTCTACCTTTAGTAAAATTTTGATAAATGTAAAACATCCTATAAAAATTAAATACTATATAAAGGAGCATGTCTTCCGAAGTCTCTTGAATACAAATAGAGTGGAGACGCTTGCAGGTTTCTCCTTGGGTGAACTTTACTTGAAGCACTGTCAAAAGAGAATTAAAGCATTAGGAGGTTTGGTGGTATTAGCGATTCAAAGTCAGTGTGTGCTTGTGTGTGTGTTACCTTTGCAATCTTCTTCCACCGTGAGATGATGGCAAGAAGGGTGGTGCAGGCCACCACCACCAGTCCTGCCACTAAAGGCATCAGAGGGAATTTCAGGGTCTTTTCTGTAGAGAAGGCAGGGAAGACGTTAGGTCCAAAATGAGATGCCGACTTTTTTTGGATGCATATCATTGATTGATTTATCTTTTCATGCATTGATTAACAGATTAAGATATCAAACAAGCCTAAGGAAAACACCTCTGTTCAGTATCTAGATGTGGCATAAGCAAAACTGTGGTTGTGTGTACTGACCATTGACAGTCACCTGGAAGAGCTTGCTGCTTGTTCCATAGATGGAAGATACTGTTATGCATTGATATGTGCCCTGGTGCAACCTCCTGTTCACTCTGTTGACTATTAGCTGGGTTGTAAAGCCATCATTGGTCAAGGTGAAGCCACCTTTTGACGGATCCAGCAGACTTCCCTCTAGTTTCCAAGACACTGAGACAACTGGATTGGCTTGGACATCACACTGTAGCACAAGCATTGCCTCTTCTTCCACTGCCACCTCCTCTACTCCAGAGAGCATTGGGGCATCTGAAGGGGGAAAATTGCAGGGCATATATTAAGGCAGTTAGGTTATCCTGTTTGATGAAATGACTGCATTTGATCAGAGTTGATATTATGGCTGTTACTCAAAATTCCACACTTCCTCACAAGTGACATTTAGGGTGACTGAGGTGTTAACACTGGCATTTCTCTTCAGCTGGCAGGTGAAAATGGCAGTGTTGTCTTCACGGGTGACAGGAGTTACACACAGTCTGCTGCGACCCTTCTGGTTGCCTTCCATCAGTTTGACCAGAGCCCCATTCCTCAGCCAGACCAGCTCCTCCTCAGCCTGAGTCCCAGAGCCTCGCTCAGGCAGGCAAGTCAGAGATACAGTCTTCTCCAGGTCTGTCTGAACAAATCCTTCAGTATTAACTGCTGGGTCAGACTGAATCTCCACGCCTTGGCCACGAGAGGGAGGATGGGGAAGAAAAAATTTGGTGTGTTTAAGGAAGGGATGACGAAGGTATAACGAAAGCTTGGATTGCTCTTAAGTGGTCAAAAAGAACAAATCAGTGGAATGTTAGTATGTGAAAGATGTCAGGTACGAGAGTTATGGGTAACTTGACGGGGGAAGGAGAGTCTCACCTAATGTCTGGGTTGCACAGTAGAGCAGAAAATGGAGAAGAGAGGCTTTCAACATTAACTTCATTTTACTTATGCTTAAGTCAACCTAGAGAGAAGGGAAACATAGATTTTTTAAAATTCTCCAGAATCCTTATATTATAATCTGAATGTGCATCAACATGTCACAACTTCAAAAGCTTTCAACAGAAAAATATGTGGCTATGGTTCCAGACCTAATAGCCAACCTCAATGGATCCAGTTGAGTCTTGCATTACTGGTCATGAGTATAGAATCTGAGATTACGTGTAGTGTTGCACCAACTACTGTAAAAATTTGAAATCAAGACATTGGCAAACTTACTTACAATATTTTACATTTTTTTCATTGACCTGGGTTCCTTGTTGCTATTTTGGCAAACAAAACTTTGCTCTGCTTTTCATTGTAGCATATGTAGCTCCTGCCTACCTGGTCATCCATGTCACCCTTCAATCCCGCAGGCCCACCACCAATGTCCCAACACTCTGCAGAGAATGCTAACCCATGTTTTGCAAAACAAACTAGCAATATTGGAAAAAAAAAATAACCTGGGCATTTTCTGCTGGAACTAGACCACAATATTACTGGACAGAGAGGGTAACTACCCTAGTTGATAGTTCTGGGTGTTGACAAATTTCAGGTCTTGGTGTTGGAGTTGAGTATTGACAAAACTCTCACAGACACAATGCTTTATACTGCTAGTTGCCTTGGTGCTTGGAATATTCATTCTTCTTCCATCTCTTGCATCAGCTTCTCTTAAATATGAAATTTATTGTTGTTTTTCTTTCATGTAGGAAGATAAGATATTTAAAGCAAACATTTATCATTTGCTGTTGCATTTTTGCTCAGTGTCAATCACCCTTTAACTGAAGTTGTAGTGATTTTGGCACTAGTTTCTTTCCAGGCCAAGGTTTTCCCCTGAGCCCTTCCAAAAGGCCTAAAACAATTGAATTGCTGAACAGACTTACAGGCTTATCTGATAAAAACTGAAGGACAAAAAGGCCAAAAAATACTTTTTTTATAGAAATGTCAAGAATACCATGTTGATACAGAAGGTGTTAAAACCACTTTATATTATATTTATGGGTTGTCACAGCACGTCAGTTGGCAAAGTGCTGGTGTCATCTCAAATTTTGTGTACACAACCCGTGATGTGGCACATTTTTGATGGATTGTTTTTGAACATTTAATTAGAATTTTAGCATTTACCATGTGTTAAATCATCATTGTGGTATTCCTGTTAGAGACAGTTTGTAATTCCTACTACAAACTAGTTACTACTAGTCTGTAAGAAAACTATGAGTTTGTCAAAATATCACAATAAAACACAATCGCAGTTTTACTCATAATAGTTAGAGGAATTATTTTTTCCTTTAATGGTTGGAAGCCATAGCAATATTATGTGATCGACACTCTATAGGTTAATACTCATGTAGGATTTAAGATAGTTCAAGATATTTTTTAAGTCACATAAAAAGACGTGCATCCTGAGATGAGTGAAAGATACTTACCGGAGAATGATTCAGTTTTTCTCTGGAGTTTACTTGCTGGGTCTCCTTTCTGATGGTCCCTGTGTGATTTGAAGGATCTGGAGGTCTGTTTGAAGGCTGAGTAGCTTTTAAATGGTTCACCTATGCACAGGAGGTGATATTTTACAACTTAGTTCACCATTCACCATCACATTCACCATTTCTGAACTACCTCTCATCTTTCAGCTTGTCTATTCCTGTCAACACCCTTTCATCCCCCATCCCACCCCCTTCAGTTCTTTTATTGTGCCACACTTATAATGTGCAAACACTGGAATGAAGGGAACTTCTTTATTGGTTATAGTGGCACTAAAACTTCTTGGGTGTGGATCTAAGGATTAAAACATAATACACCTCTTTACTGTGTCCTTTTTTGAAAATATTTTCTTATGAATATGTCTAAATTATTTGGGTAAATTTTTTTTTTTTTTCTGAGTTGTCTAAAATTAAAAACTGCTAATCCTATTAAAAGAAGAACAAGGAAATGGACCAGCAAGACCATAATGCATTGATAATGTGATTTGTTATGAAATGTATTTACTAATATTAGCCTTGCTTAGCCAACAGGGGCCACTTGGTGAAGAAGAAAAAGTTGATGTGGAAACTCCATGTAAAACCTATGTTAAACAAGTTTGGCTATTTGTCCTTCAAAATAAAAGCGCAACAATTATCATGTTGGGAAAATAAATAATTAAGTGGGTTAAGTGGGTGTACCAAACAACAAAGGTAATTTAATAAATAGTCAGTTGATTCATTCCTAAAGGTTATAGAATGGGAGCTGCATTACATATGGTCAAGTTAGCCAAAAAGGCCACAACTGAGATGCCCTGTGCTGCCATATACTGGTATGTTCGCAAAGCCTCAAATTTATATTGGACAACTTGGAAAACTAGGTAATGGCACTCCCACTGCTATAGTTTAAAATGGACTTTCACCAGATAGGAGACATGCTTCTAAGTTTCCTTCATTGTAAAACAGTGGGCAGACCTAAGGAGCAGGAACCAGTGGGTGGAGCACATGAAGATGGATGGGGATCACAAGGGTCAGGAGGACATACAGTTAAGGACAAGGGCAAACATACAGTTATATGTATGTGTGTGTGTGCATACATGCGTGTGTGTGTGTGTGTGTATGTGTTTCCAATAAAAAGCATTCCTTCTCTTACCCACTAGAGAGAAGCATAGCCAAATCTACAGAAAACTTCAACCTACCTTCACAATTTATGCTTTCAAAGATGACCATCATTTTGAGACAATTTATGGATAGACGTGGCTTCTCTTTGTAGCACTGTAGTTTATGTGGTGAACAGTGTGTAAGAACTGCTCATGGTTCAGTGTAGATTTTACAGGGCAAGATGAGTGTATGTATTGTTACATCCTCTCTAATCTAATCTCATTTTACAATTCACAACTGGTATGTCTGTTGCGTGTTTTTTTTTGCCCTTTTATTAGTCCTAATTCATTTTCATTTCATAAGCCTTGTGATGTTATTTTATCTGACGATATACGTGGTTTCTGATCGACTAAACTTGCATGGAGAGAGACAATTGTATGAGTCATGGCCTATTTCATGCTTGCTAATACTTTATTGTGCATTTGCATTTAAAATAGTGGATTTTACTGTGCTATGGTTTTATAAACATTATTATTTTGTTTTTTTTGCCAACCACTTTTCTACAGTAGGTACTATACAAATAATAATTATTAGGCAATGGACATCTTCTCATTCTTACTATTCTGATAATTTTATTATTTTGCAGATTTTTTTTTTTTTTTGCTGTCCACCAAATGGGATATGTAATAACCCAAGATATGGTCCAGGCAGATCAAAGGTTGAGGAAGAAACATGTGCTCTCTATGTGATATTGCACAATTGACCACTCACTAACCCTATACAGACGCACACATACAGTGAGTGTTTCTTTGTCCCAGTCTTGCATGCACGCACGCACACACACACACACACACACACACACACACACACATCTGCTGTTTTTTGAGCTACAATGAGTAAGCTGATAGCTCTGCTTGAAAGTCAGGCTGTTTTGTCATTTATTAGCAACAAGCACTTATTTTTTAGTTACTAGTGGATATTGTAATTTTCATACTAGTAATTTATAAGTACTAGTACTACTAGTAAAAATAGAAAAGTGACTGGTAGTAACCAAATTAGTCACTAGTATCTATTAGAACTAGTATCTATTATACAGCAACTAGTAAAATTACAATAGCAAGAGATCAGTATTGCTGATGAAAGATCAGGGTTGTTTATTAACATATGTTGGAGATGACCCCAATGATAAAATCAATGGTCAAAGTACCTTCAGAAGTAGATCAGTGGCAACATAGCACATAGCATGTGCACACACAAATGTGCACAGCATGGCTGCTCCGAATGTCACCAGAGCTCTTTGTGTACACTGCACAAACAGGCATTCCTCATCAGATTATTGAGCCCTGCAAGACTACACACACACACACACACACACACACACACAGTGCCTAATTCGTTATACAGACACATTCACAAAGTACTGAAAAAATGCACTTATGCCCATGCATATACTCACAATATAACCTCTCCCCAGTATTCACATGCAGCAGAAACATTCATCAGCCCAGCTTTCAACAACAAAAAAGACTGAGACGTTGTTTGATTCCGCTCCCTCTGATACACTCTTTTCTTTTCTCTGTCTTTTCCTTCTCTATCCCGATTAATCCCATCATCTCCTCCCTCCTCCCTGGTAGGTTATTTAATCAGTAACTTTGAAGATGTGCATTTTCCTGTTGTTTCTCTAACCCAGCCCTCATGGATTGACTGGCCCGTGTTGGTGCACAAGGCAGCGTCCTTCTTTCCCCTCTCTTTCTATCGCTCTCTCCCCCCTGCCCCTTGCTGTTCTCCTTGCTCTCTCCCCGGCTCTCTTTTGTCTGAATGGAGAAGTTGGGTGCCCCAGAATCTGCAGGCCATTTGCCGGGTGCTGGGCCAGTTGCTGGGGTGTCTGTTGCCAAGACGGTGGAAGTTGAGGGCGATGAAGCAGGGGCAGTCAGCTCCAAACTCTTCTGGTGTGCGTGCATGAGGCGCTTGCTACCATTGGCCTACAGAGAAGAACTCTACCATGTCTTACGACTCACTGGCCCACTGGTGAGTAGGGGAAAGTTGAAGTGGGAGTGAGATGTTATGTTATGCTTCGGGGTCTGAAGTTCTACGATAGTAGTACATTCTGTTACTTTTGTAAGTGCACCATATTAAAGAGTTTGTGTAATCACCTGCTATTCTGAAATACATACATGTATTGCTTACTCACAATGAAAGTATCTTAGTGTAATATCTTAGTGCAAACCACTCAGCATTTACTGTTGGTCTTGCATAGTAATGTTGGCTGGTGATTTCACCACACTCCTGTTTAATTTAAGATTAACTTTCATAGCTGGGTGCAGATATACTGCCTCAACAAAGCAACCCAGCTGAAGTGAGACAGCCACAATACATATTCACCTGATGATTGATCCTTCCTGAGCTTTATGGTCATGTGAGTGAAACTTTTCTGTTTTACATCTGTGTCCCTCTCTCTGCAGCTGCTGTCTCGGATTCTGAACTTCCTCCTGCCGTTTGTCATCTCTATATTCTGTGGTCACATAGGCAATGCAGAACTGGCTGGATATGCACTGGCCTCAGCGGTACGGTCTATACTCCTTTGTGGCACATAGACTCATATTGATTTTATTTATATTAAGATTGAATTGGTCAGAAACATACTTCTACCAAAAAGAATGAAATACTCTACAGTCACCACAAATGTGAGCATTCAGACCAGACCAGCCTGGCTGGGAAACATGAGTGTGCTATGTGCAGTTTACTATCATAAATGATTTCTGGGTATTGAAGTTCACATTTTTCAAACAGTTTCCTCTTGTTGCCATTTGGAGCCACCAACTAGTTGCCTAGTGCATCTTCAAGTTTACTGTTAGCTGACATGTCACTGTGAGTTCCACAAAATACACAAAATGCACTTCTGACTGCAACACCAAGTTTCGCCTTTAGTGTTTATTACCTGCAGGATCATCAGCTGTTTTCCCCAACCTGCTGTCGTTTATCTCTGCCCACCCTTAGTTGCTCTATACTATCTCTCCCCAAAAATACGTAACCCCTAAGGCAGGTTCATCAGATTTTGGGGAAATGGTAGCACATCATGGGTTGCACCTATAATGAATCTAATATGGTTTGCTTTCATACCACACAACTCCCTCCCTCCCTTGCCAAGTTTCTTCCTCTCTACACTTTCCCAAATCATCCACTGACCCTGTTTCACCTGAGAGACAGCCTTAGCACACCTGGCTGCCTCTTCCTGCTAAAGCATTTGCTCTAGAACCATCTTTCTCCTCTTCAATGGAGTTGCCGTTCTCTGTAAAGGTTGCCCTGTACCCAGCCATAAACCTCTCCACCCCAGCTACACCTGCCGTATACCTACGTCTGACCGCTGAGTGTACCTGAACTGCGTCTCTTGGTTTAAAGTTTTACCCTGCTGATACAATAATGGCTATGTAAAACAGCTGAGGTGTAAGAGATGTTAATGTCCACAGGCAACATTATTAAAAAATACATTTATCCTATATACAAAATATACATACATATACAGTTATGGACAGACAGGCAAGCACACTGAGTAACAGACAGATGGACAGAGTTTTATATGACTTGTGTAGTTTCTGTATTCTCCACCTATTGTCTAACTTGCAGTTTTTGTTTTCTAACTTTGGTTGTTTGGTTTCCCCCCTCTCAGACCATCAACATGACTACAACTGCGACAGGCTATGGCCTTGCACTGGCTTGTGACACACTAATTTCTCAGGTGACTACAGTGCAGTATGTGTGTAATGGCATCTTATTACTACCTACGGAAAGGCTTTAGAATGGAACTGAAGTTAATCAATCAGTCTCAGTCAGTTTTATTTGTGTTTTGTAGACATTTGGCAGTAAGAACATGAAACGTGTGGGAGTAATTCTCCAAAGGAGTATGTTGATCTTGCTGCTGTTTTGTCTGCCCTGCTGGGCTGTTCTCATCAACTCTCACAACTTACTACTCATCATTCAACAAGACGATGAAGTGGCAAGGTAAATTCACTCACACATCGAGAGAGTATGCATGTACATGTATTGGTTATCCCATGCTTTATGAAATTGACACATTAGTCCTTTATGTGTGTTCATACTGTCAAAGTGTGTCTATAGGCAAATGATATTGATGGTCCATTGAAGGGACAATGTTGATTAAATCAGTAAAGGAGAAAATAAAGCAAAGAAGCTGCAATATACTGTGTGTAGACATTGTCATTTCTTCACTTTAGCACCAGTCTGTTTTGTCAGATTTGTTGGCTTGTCACTGTGTGTGATTCATTTGAAATATAGACCAATGTAGGCACAAACACACACATGCAGAAATGCAAAACACACATACATACACATACACATACACACACACACACACACACACACACACACATGCAAACACAGAAGCATGTCAGAACAGAATACAATATAATATCTATGTGTGGACACTTTATGTTGTACAAAAGTAACATGAATCTATTTCCCCCTTTTCTAGAACTGCCCAGATATATGTGATGGCATATCTACCAGCTGTTCCAGTGAGTGCATTGTATTGCACCACTCTTCTAAGAGTCTGAAACATCTAGATTCTAAATGTTCCATCTGAGTATTCTCCTCTGAGTCTGAAAGTTCACTAAGATTATGTTGTATTGGCAAACAATGCAATTCTCTGCTCTCAGTTGTTTGAGCTATTAGCACAGAGTTTCTGTATTAATCACTAAGAAATGAAAATCAAGTTGAGGTGCAAATAGTCCCCCAAAACAGCATTGCTTACTCAAATTGCCCCACTTCATCACCAGTTGCAAGCAGACTTGTGCTGTAAGAGCTGGCAGTTAATTGGTGATGAACAGGTCATCTGTGCATCTCTGAGTGATTTCACCTTCTAAAAGTTTGAGGAGAAATATTAATTAATGGAGTCGTATGGACTGCTCAATCGGTAGAGCATGAGCCTCTCAGGGTCGTGGGTTCGATCCCCACATAGTTTCAAGTCGCTTTGGATAAAAGTGACTGCAATGTAACTTACTTACATACTTGACTTGTTGGAGACGATGCCTTTCTCTGGCAGCAATGATTGCAGCAACTGTGATGGCCAAACTGATCATGCTGTGCAAAGTCCTAATTACTACCTTTACTACCTTTCAAAAGACTGCATTTGTGCTTGAATAAGTGCCAATCTGCCTGGCCTTGACTCTAAGTCATTATTGTGCACACTAAAGATTTGCACATGTATAACTAGCATAAGGGCAATAGTGCTCCACTAGTGTTCCACTCTCGGTGCTTGGCATTCTAATTCATAACATTTGATGCAACACAAACTTTAGTGAATCAGGGCCTGAGTGTTCTGTCTGAGAATCCTATTTGGCATCTAAAAGGTCTATGAGAGTTCCGTCTGGAATTCTGTCAGGTCTACCTGAGTGTTCTGTTTGAGAGTTCTGTCTGGAGTCTAAGAATTCTGTCTGAGAGTTCTGCCCGGGGTCTGAACATTCTATATATGAGTTTTCTATGGAGTTTGAGTGTTGTGGTCTGAATGTTCTTTCTACGGTTTGTGTGTAGCATCTTTAGTCAGAATGTTCTGAAAATAAACATATTCCCTTTGTCTTTGCCTCCTACAGGCCATGTTCCTGCACCAGTTACAGGTTGCTTACCTTCAGAATCAAGTAAGTTTTAGTTTCTCTAGAGTGGAGAAAACCTTTCTCAATAATATTTAATCCATTTGGAGATTGAGCTATACAGATTGTGCTCCTGATTGTGAACTTTATTCCTTTTTATCTGTCAGGGGATCATTCTGCCTCAGATGTACACAGCAGCAGCAGCAAACATTATTAACTTGGGTGTCAACTACATCTTAATCATCAGCCTAAAGATGGGTGTGATGTAGGTGTGCTCATGGTCTGTTCCTCCTCCACCTCCACCTCATCTTTTATGGACTTTGTGTTCTTTGTGTGATATGGTATCGATATCAGCTGACATAACCAATCAAAATATACCAGTGTATCCTCTATAACATTCAAAACTTATAACCTCAAGAAACTAATACTCCCACTCCTCTGATCACTTTTACTGCTGTCCAAATAGTCCTGAAGAGCAGCTTGCTGACCCAGCTGGGGCAGAGGCATAGCCAGGATTTTAGAGAAAAGAGGACAAGAGGTCAGAGAGCTCATTATGTGTTTAAGTCTATGTGAAAACAATGATTTGTTTTTTAAAGGACACTTGGCAGTCCACTGACTTTTATCATTTTGTGTTCTTTGTTCAGACAGTGGGAAAGTACAGAGGGAGACAGAGTAGAGGAGAGACAGGAGAGAAGGTTCTGACAGGATTTGATTCTGGGTCCAGTTGGGGCAAACATTTGGTTCAAGAGGCAGGCGACTTAACCAATCAACTATCTGTAGTCTATCCAGAACGATCAGGCCTGTCGTTCTAGTCCCATGTCCAGCAGGATCTGTGCTATATGTCAAGGCTTACACTCAAGCCATAACTTTACCTCATGTACCTGCTGACTTCTTCTGACCCCTCAGTGTGGAATGCTTGCCCTTTCTTTGCTAGGAGTGAGGGATGGAGCCAGTATTAAATAACAGGCACTGGATTTGTAGTGTGGAAAGTTTAGACATCCCACCAATAAACAATTATGTTTTACTATGTGTGTTTGCAGTGGATCAGCAATAGCTAACAGCCTCTCTCAGATCACCATCTGCCTGCTTTTATTTGGCTACATCCGATGCAGGAAGCTCCATGAGAAGACGTGGGGAGGTGAGACTTATCACATATCCATGGGCCTATACGCACAGTATACACACAGTTACACACATAGATAAACAGACACAGAAATGTAAATATGTTATACGCTGGGATCAAAATGTTTTTGCTACTCTTCTTAGAGTGAGGGTAAATGATACGTATGTATGTGGCAATTTTGTTTGGTAAACTGTCTTTCTCTATAGGCCATGTTGAGTATGTTTTTTACATGTGTGAAATTGCGGATCTTCCTGTAGGCTGGTCCAGTGAATGTCTGCAGGAGTGGGGCTCCTACATGCAGCTGGCTATTCCCAGTACATTCATGGTCTGCTTTGAGTGGTGGATCTGGGAGATTGGAGGTTTCCTTGCTGGTCAGTGTTTGAGTGTGTGCTTGTGTAACGTTTTAAATGGTCCTTTTTTAATTATATAATGTCAGGCATAATATAATTCATGTAAATATTTGACAGTAAGCTATCTACCATTATGATATCTGGCTCTTTCACCCCATCTCAAATGGAAGATACCTGCTTTCTGTTAGCATTTGTTTAGCAATGCCAGTCCAAGTCAATGGGGTATGAAGTCGTTGCTCTACAAATTAGTCTTTTCAAACTTTTTGAAAAAATCTTTTGAATTCTCTGGGTGGGGGTTTGATTAAAGCTACACCAGGCAAGATTTTGATGTAAAAATACACCCGCCTTATCAGCCTAAATCACAAAGTGGAGCAATACAGAAGAGTGTCCCACCCCTCAATTGAGACACTGTAGATTCGCCCTATTTGCCCAAATGAAATTCTGGTGCCTGAACCTTCCCTTTAACGTATTAGGTATACTTGGCGAGGTGGATCTTGCTGCCCAGCATGTGTTGTTGGAAGTAGGAGCCATAACATATATGGTATGGATCACCCATTTGTTCT
>OOFE01049320.1:53587-68547 GCA_900323365.1 Monocentris japonica
CCCGCACACACACACACACACACATACATACACATACACATACACACAGAGGATTAATATTGTATCATGTTTTTGCTGTAGGAGTGCTTGCTGTGTTCCAGGGTATTGTGATCGCTGCCTCCAAGTCTGTGGTTGGCTACATATTCACCTCTGATGAGTGAGTGAGTTTCAGACCAACATGCAGTCTTGTACTATGTAAAGGCATTATTGTTTATGATGATCTTCTTACTCTAATGCCTGCAGGAACATTGTGGAGATTGTCTCAGAGAACCTCAGCCTCTGCACTTTCATACAGTTCTTTGATGCACTATTGGTAAGTTATAACACAATGGGATGCTGTTCTTGTCTTGAATGAATATTACATAGATCTAACTGTCATGTTTCTTCTGTTGATACAATGGCAATTTTTAATTATTTCATTCTGTGTGTGTATTCAGTGTGTTTGCTCAGGGATTGTTGTGGGGGCTGGGATGCAGAAAATTGCTGCCTTGTCCAACTTGGTGTCGTACTACTGCATAGGTCTACCAGTGGGAATAGCCCTGATGTTTGCTGCCAAGCTCAGACTATTCGGTAATGGTTTCATCCTATGCTCTTTTCTATGTTCAAATGAAAATACACCCAAAATGGAATCACAGGCATTATTCCTAGGATCTTTGACAGCACAGACTGGATCAAAGTGCACAAACAAGTCTCCCAAAGCTAGAAACAAAAGAAGCAAGACTAGTGTCAACTGGCAATTAGGCTGATTACTGCTGAAGATTGTTGTACAGCATGAGTATGTGTTCATACGGCATAGAGAGAACTCAACATACATCAGCTTTCATGCATTTCTCTGCCTCTCTAAGAGAGCAGGGTGTTTATACCTTCAAGTTACACTACCCCCTTCAGTCTGCCTTATATCAAGATAACATAGTGTCATACAGATTTTACTTAGAGTCTCTCAGTACTAGGATGTCCTTGAAACAATGTAAATAAAAATAGCAAGTCATACATCTCACCCAATACTCCCTGCAAGGGCATTCTGATATTCCACACCTGTTCACTACATATCAGGTGCTATATAATCTTATTGCAAGCTACAAAGCACTTACATTCATGACATGGGTAAAGCATTTATATGAATCAGATACATTAATACGTTCATGTCATACAACCTACAAAGTTTTATTTCCACACTAGTCTATACTATCTTAAAGTGACACTCTCTGGGATTCCTGTGTGTAGGAGCCTGACCTTGTCTGCATAGTGACAGCAACCAGGGTGATTTTAGTTATATGTATATATAAGATATAAGGTACATATAGTTATATGGTTCTGAACATTTAGCACTGGATTGACATTTTCCAGTGGAATGGCAGCATAGAGTGGAACTTTAACTCCTTTGCCCTTTAGCTTTGGCAAAAAAAAAGTTCACAAATATTTGTAATAATAACATGTACTGAGTACACCAACGTTCAATTCTCTGATCTGCTTTGTATGTGAATATAGATCTTTGACTTATTTTTATATTTTGATTATGTGTATGTGTGTGTTCCTACTGTTAGGCATGTGGCTGGGTCTCTTTGTATGTGTTGTTCTTCAGGCGGGTTTCTTCATTACTCTCGTCTTCAAACTCAACTGGCAGAAAGTCACACAGGAGGTATGTTGCCCTCATCATCCTTTGAAACATGTCACGGTTATCAAAAATGTTGTAAAGGGATTGAGGGTTAGGGCATCCCAGAACCACTCATTCTATATCACTTTAATTATAGCACCAGTTTTGGATTTTATTTTAGGCTTTTGACTATGTTTATTAAATCTAGTTTCATTTTGTCACATTTTTTTGTTTAATTCCTTTATTGCAATGCCCATGTAAACTGCAATGGACCTGCTTAAAGCAATTTTTAGAATTTCTCTGAGGAGGGAGGGACATGCACCATGTATGAGAAAGCTGGGATGGGGCAAAGAGAGGCAGTTCATGGCGTCTAGTTTTCAAGTCTCATGTGGATAAAGTGTGGTTGTTAAAAAATATTTTTCAACGTCATTTCTATCTATTCCTCTCCCTAAACTCACCAGGTCCTCTACACCTACATTCACACCAACACCAAGACATACCAACATCATAGCAAATAATTCAAATCAACACTCTCCCTTGTACTTAAAGTCACCATTAAATGAAAAATGCATTTTTCACCCTGTTAGCTAATTCTCCATATCACAACATACAAAATACAAAATACAAAAAAAATCTTGTATTAATATATCAAAATCCCATTACTTTTACTTGCTGTAAAACTGCATATTTTAGTGCTTACTTCATGGCATACCAGTAAGTGTACATAAAGATTCCAACCAATAGTACCATCACAGATTTGTGAACAATCCCCCCCTGCACCTCCCATCATATAAAAAGTGACAAGGTTATGAGCAAAGTACTGAGTCACTTTCCATGTTTGTTGTGGTCCAACCGCTCCTAGTCAGTCCCTTTCTGCGTTATGTCCCACCCTAACATCCTGTTTTAAACGGAAATACATTAGATTATGGAAGCCTGACACCATCAAAATACCATTTCCTTGTGACTTTAACACTCTCAACTGCATTATACCAACAATCAAAAGTCAAAGGAAGAACAGTCACTGCTCACCCCCCCACCCCCACACACACAGATCCCAAATTAATGCATTTTGAAAGCAGCACAAAATGTGCAAAACGTAGTGTAATAGGATGGGAGTGTGGGGTAATGAGTGTGATTTCGTAGTGGTGGGTACTTTTTTGAGTGACTGCATATTTTCCAAAGTTGAATATTAGTTCAATATTTGTCCATGCACCACATTTATCACCAATACCTCCACAATGTTCAAGATATAATCCAAAATCCTTACATAATTAAACAAAATATATCTGATTTTTATGTGCCTCTTCATGAGCCTCATTCTCATGTATTTTCAGGCCCAATTGCGAGTTGGCAAAAAAGTGTTGCTGATGTCAAAGCGTCCTGCTAGTAAGGTGGTGATTGAGGCAGTGGTCCCTGATATCTCTGACTGTCCTGCCACAGTAAGTGTGTACATGGTGTTTAGTTAAGCAGGATGTTTTTCAGTTTTTGTATAGTATTGTAGATTATACTCACACAGAGATTAACAGAGCCTCTTTGTGCCTTCCCTAAAGACCCAGTTGGAAGCTGATGAGGCTCTCCAACCAGCTGGCTACAGCCCTGTCAACACCCAGGATCAGGAGATGAAACCAGTCCATGTGCCTGAGAGCAACAAGGACACAGGAGGGACTGAGGGGGGTACTGAGTGGATCAAAAATGCTCCAGACGTCAAACCTACAGCTCAGCTCTCTGTCACTCAGCTAATAGTACGACGTGGACTCACCTTCTTGGCTACAGTTCTCATCCTGGCTATAGGCATCGCTGTCCACTTTGCCTTCCCCCAACCAGAGCCCTCTGTTCATACCAGGGCCAACTTTACCCTGGAATGGGTTAACAACTCTATTCCTACACCCACAACTCCACTGGAACTGACCTCCCCCCTCTAAGCAGTGTCTGACCAGGGGATATTGCACTGGCATGTGACCTCTGAATGTAGACACCTAGTGGCTGCATACAGCTCTGCCAAAAAAGACCATTTCCCCAATTTATTACTCGAGAGAAATGGTTGTTTTTCCTCACTGTGATGAATTGCTGTGAAATGCTCTCATCAAGTTTCACAGTTACACTTCTAGGGTTCTCATTTTTTTCCACAAAACACAGTGGTAAAAGGCCTCTACACAGCCTCAAACGGGCAGGACAGCAGCTACTGTGGCTGTTCTTTGCATAGAGAAAATAAAAAAATACGATATATGAGTTAGTGAACATTTGAGCAAATCCCATTGAAAGCTATACATTAGATGGTGGTTCACTGTGTCCATTCATTTTTACAGGTATCTAACAAAAAAGAGGCTGACGAGGCCCAGAATAGCAGAAAGAATCACTGAACAAGGGTCTATAGTTTGCAAAGCCCATGTTTTAACCCATTCAACATGAGCACCATCACTACAACCAACATGTGAGGGACAAGCCACCAAACTGGGATTACAAGACACATTACTCACCAAGAAACTAGTTGGGCATTAAGGAGTAGATGCTTTACCACAGATACCTTTTGATTTCTCAACTTATTCCTTCCTTAATTTACAGTATGTCACTGTGAAACATTAAAGTCTTTCTTACTAAGCTTAAATATGTTTTTCTGTTGTTTTAATTTTGATATGTTGTGTAAATATCTAATGCATAATATAACTATAGGAAATTCTTAATTTTAAAGCTACAGTTACATCTGTAAATGCGTACATTTCTACATAGTGTCTTGCTATATTACTATGAAGGACAATTTATGGATACCATGGTTTCGACTGGAGTTGAGATCTTGCTCCAGGACAGAGATGATTAATAAATAACATCAAGTTGGATTTCTCTTCACTTCTGTGGCTAATAATATTGGCCACAATACAAACCCCATGCAGTGAAAACATAGTTTTGAGTTGTTAAATGATGAACCTACCTGGATAAGGTAACATGGATGATTCCGCAGCTGATTCAGGCCAAAAAAAACCCCCAGAATTATGCTTCCCAGAAATGTGCCTGAAATAGCCTGAACTCAAATTTTCTTGGTTCTTCTTGTAAATATGTGGTTTTAATCAAGGGAAGGAGCTAAAATTATTTTGCCAGTGGTTCAAAAGTTAAAACAGCACTTGTGGACTATGTTAAACTCTTTGCTTCTATGATTGGTCAGGAGTAATCTAGGCTGGAATTTGAAAAAGCATCAATCCAAAACATGTGCCAATTGCTGATAAATTCCTTTCACATAGCACACCTCAATTTTAAAAGCAGCCAAAAAGATTTTCATGGCCAAAACCCAACATGATACACACTCCCACCCTTCAGTAAGTCCCACAAATCACCAACTCTTCATTTACAGTATTTGGAGCAGATTCATGTTTCCCAGAAAAGTCATTGGTCATAAGAAAAAGAATCCAGTTTGGTTGAACTATTTGTACACAAAGAAATTGAGCAAAATAACTGTTTTATAGATGCAGTCCATGGCACAAATACAGTATTGTTGTGCATTTTGGAGAATGCAGTGGCAAGCTTCGGTTTCTTCGAGGCCAAAAGGGAAACTTTTATGGACACAGGACACACTGAAATGAATTGACCTGAGTATGCAGTGGTTAGTTATTTCCTTGCCAAAAGTCAAAGGAAAACCCCCCAGGAGAGTATAGTCTAAATTCAAGGATGATAGGAAGACAAAGTATGTTCTTTTGTAAATTTAAGTATTGGAAGCTTGTGTTTTACTCACACCATCTTCTATGTAAATTTTGGAAGATGGGGAAAAAGTGAGATTAAAACATTTCTACCTAAATTTTATATTTACCTCCATGACTGTAGTATGTACACAATGGGGTTGACGTAGAATTACAAAATGATGTGCCATGATGTTTTCCCTATTAGTGATGGTAAATTCAATATCTGTCTACATTTCACCCACCTGAAGGGTCTCATATCAACTTCTATCTATCTTCTATCTTATATTGGCATCAAACGGTAAGAATAGACTGTTTTTATGGAAACTGCCTTTTTGCAGTATGTCATGCATTTATGTATTTCAGACATTCGTAAACAGTTGATTTTCTGCTGTTAACAAAAATGTTTTTTTTTTTAGCTTTGTTTACTGGTAGGCTATGACTAGGAAGCATAAGCTAGCTACAGTAGCTAGTTATCTGTTCCTGCCAGAGTAAACCGGTGGTTCATTTACTCAATCTGAAATGTCGTCATCCAGACAGCATGTTGCAGTATGAGGATACAGACCCTTCATTATCATCAAATGTGGCAACACAGATCAAAGGAAAGGAAAAGAAACCAAAGAAAAGAACAGCTTTTCTATACTTTGATGATGATGAAAGTACACATGCACAAATACACAGTAGCCAAATAACAGTATTTAATAATACCATTTCTGATTATGACATCCATTCGGACTATATATTGCAGAATAATAGCAAGTATTTTGGCAGTGGAAGAAAATCTCCTTTTTTCTTGATTTAAGCCCTTCTTATGCAACCCCTTTCTATTTAAAGCCGATGGGCCTATACTGTATTTTCTCTAATTCAGGTCAAGACACTGCTCTCTGATGCCTAGCACTAAGACTCAGAGGGTCAAGAAGACATAAGACCTGATGCAAGCAACCAACATTAAGTGGTATGTCACTCATCTCATTTGATCAGCCTGATGAGCAGATCGCTGATAAAGACTCCAGCAGCAAGGATGAGGAGCATGAGTAGCAGAGTGAGACCACGCCGTAAAAACAGCTGCCTGACTGATAGAGACGTTCCCACAATGGTGGCGGCTGTTCCACCCTGACCTGAATCGAGCACCTCTAGGTGCCCCTCTTCAGGGCCCAGAGAACTGGATCGCGTGGTCTTCACCTGGACCTGTTTCTGAGCACAGGCCAGCACTGTGACTGAGTGTTGTAGTAAAGGAGAGGAAGAGGAACAGAAATGGAATTAGGCTTCACAAGGAATCTACACAGTGGCCTTTAGCCACACAATAGTTCCCTGAAAGATGTTTATATGAAGTTATAGAAGGAATAAGAAATAAGAGAGCAGCCTTTATTTACCATTATTTTCCATCCCAGAGATTTTGTTCCCTTCCGTGACCTGGGCTCCTGCTCTCACCAGTGCCTATTCAGGGACATTAATGTTAGCTAGTTGTACTGTATGTCAAGTCAAAATACATCTTTTTATCAAAATAAAGAAGAACAAATAACATTTCACTACACAATGTAGTTAGCACGGAAATGTTGTCTACAAGGTTAAATTTGCAGAGTAAGTTTGAATTGATTGTTAGTTTGTTTCTACAAGAACAATTGCACTGTAATAATGCTTTAGTAATCCTTAGGTGTGGGCACTCACCTCTTCAGTGGCTTTCTTCCAGTTTAGTTTACACAGGAAAACTAGAAAGAATGTGCACTGTACCATGACACAAATGAGAAACCCTGACCACAGCCCTGCAACAGAGATGGAGGGAGAGTTATTGGATCTAGTGGGAATCTTATTAGTCACTATATAAATATCTTATCTGTCCTCACCTACAATGCCCATTTTTGCAGTGAACATCAAAGACACTCCAATGGGGAAGCCAATGAAGTAGAAACCCACCAAATTACACAGCGCACCAATCTTCTGCTTCCCTGCTCCCCTAACAATGCCTCCTGCCACACCCTGTGAAGGTAAAATACAGATATATCCAGATTATGTGCACAGCAGTCGCAAGTCTGGTTTGGTTTGCTCAGTATAGGTATGAAATTAGTTTGTACAGTACAGGCCCTCACCGCAGTGGCATCAGCAAGATGGATGAAACCATACATGAACATGACATCAGCAACCCTCTGAACAATGTCTCTAAAATACAATAATAATACAAAATAAAAACAGAGAGTCTTTTCAAATGTTGAAATTCATAATTCTCAAAGACAGCTGAATACAAGGTTCAAGGGAAGGTTAACAAGGTTTTTAGTGCTAAGGTGAAGCAAGTCCATCTACCATAATAAATTCCAGCTAACTGATCAATAACATTGATTGATGGATTTGCCATAAACTAGAAATGTCTTGGTAGTGATGCTGTTATTCAATTTCTGGCCAGGTATATGAATTGATGGTGCAATAAAGTGTAACTGAAGCAAGAAGATGGGCTCACTTCACTGTCAAGGTTCAGTGTCTTTTGAAGTTAATACATGATGAATTACATGATAGTGTTAGATGAGCATAACTGTCTGGCTTTCTGTGCCATGGTGTGCCTGTGAATCTCATGCTACCTGGTATCAGAGGTAGCATGAGAATACACAAGCCAATTTTTTTTTATCATTTTGTCAGTGCAAGAAAGTGAATGCTATGTGCCCAAATCTGTACTTACTTCTCTGTCGTGAAAATGTATCCAATCACATCTTTAGACACACCAAGACAAGCTCCAACAAAACATGAGACTATAACTGGATCGGGCATAAGAAATACAACATATGCTGTTAAGTAAAGCCGAAAAATGCATGAAAGCATAATGTAAAATAGTGTGCATGCTAAAATCACGATTCACACAGAGAACAGATGACCTAACATAGATTTTTGGTCACATGATTTTGATGAAATGGACAAAGATGACCTATGCGCTTCTATAAAGTGTGGTTTCTAGATCACAATTAAGGAAAACTGTTAATAGACCCTGAAAAAGGGCTCTCCTCTGTGATATAACTTCACACAGCAGCATTTGCCACCTGCTCTTGTGCTTTACTGTGGAGGCTAGGCAGGCTCTATCTATATAATATATAGCATATACATACATCCACAGATAAGGGAGACCTTGCTGGACAGCTTGGCCTGCTCTGTGTTCCCAGCACCAAGAGCATTCCCAACCCGCACACTGGCAGCCACAGAGAACCCCAGTGGGATCTGTGGGACAGGATGTGGGAAAGCATGGATCATAGTAGTAGCCAATTATCTTAAAGGAATACACCAAGATTTTGGGAGATCGACCCGTTGGTAAACTTGCCCGTTAATCGATGAAAACATTGACAAAAAAGTCATTCATGTGGCCCCAGTTGATCATTCATGCCGGTGCTCCATACTCACACGTTAGCATACACTTTGTTGAGTGATTGTCGGCAACTAGTGTTATCCAAAATCTGACCTTTTAGTGATAAAATTTATTACATGGCCTGTAGATTCATCCAATTTAAAAAATGAAACATCTATATATAAATTAACTAAATATAGCAAATGTAGCCAAGTTTATTTTTGGAAATATTTCAGGTGAGCAACCACATATTCATCTGCTGCACAGTGATTTGTAGCTGTACACAGTCTCCCACTGTCTATTTTCTCATCACTTAAGTAAATTGATGGGCCAATCTGCCAAAAAACTTGCTATTTTCCTTTAAGCACATCTTCAAATAAAATTGAAAGAGAAGTCCTAATTACTGTACAAGAAATAATGTATTTTTTGGGACTTACCATGTAAGCGATACTGGCCAGCGCGTAAACTATAGACTGAGCTCCCAACTCAAGCTCACTAATCACGCCTGCCAGGAATCCTCCGATCTCATACAACCACCACTCCAGACAATGCATAAACATGCTGGGAATGGCCAGATGGATGAAGGGACCCCATTCCTGCAGGCAGTCTTGTGACCAACCTAGAAACCAATCAAATACATACAATGTAACTTCCCCATTGAAGCTACAGTAACTGGTCATGACATGTTTGTTTAATCAAAAGTGATTTATAACCACTTTATAATGTCATATAAAATCTATTGCAAGAACAGGCTGTACTTTAATTAACTTTAACTTCATTAACTTGCAGGAGCTGTGTCGCCTCTGTCTCCTCTCTGCTACATAGCACTGAAAGATTAAAAGAGTAGAGCTACCTTTGTCAAACATTACAGAGCATGTAACATATCCATAACAATGGACAACCAATTAAACAACTCTGACATGCTGAGAGCTTGAATAACATAACAGGCACCTGAGGCACCAAAATACTTATTGCGATCAAGGCCGAATGCAGTGGAAACAAACAAGTTATATTCTGGTTTAATGAAAATTATCCCTCTAGCAGTTCAATTCCTCTCAAGTCACCTTCCCATGTAGCCTTGTGCAGCCCCCCAAGGCAGATGTACACATACAAGAACACAGCCAGGGAGTATTGTGAGATGGCGTTGGCTCCTGCGGATCCACTTTGGTGAGGTCAAGAAGAGCAAACAGGTTTAGAGCAAAGGTAGAAAAAAAGTAGCGAGAAGAATTTTTATTTATCTGATCACTGGCACCCTAACATAGAAATGAAACAAGGCTTAAGATAAATGATTTCAGTGGCTTATTGAGATTATTATTGATATTTAAGATTATAGTTTCACTCTAAAAGCATGTTATATCCTTTAAAGACTTTGATTGTTTGTTGCAGGGACTTAAACTCATTGTAAGGAGTAGAGAAGATACAGCAACAGTGATGGGCATACTCACGCAACACCCAGATCCAGAACATAGAGGAAGATGTAGTTGATAATTGCATTAAGAACATTCCCTACTGCTCCAGTTATCACCTGTGGCCACATGATACCCTGCAAACCAAAGGAAACTGTTGAAAAGGTCATTTTCCAGTCTAGCTTGGGATGACACACATTTCTATTTCTTTTCTACACAATACATGTTCATAACAACACCTACTCAGTCAACATATGTTTTTATTAGCGTACATTGTGTTGAAAATTACATCCTTTTAAGTGTGCCATTACTGAGATGAATAGCAATCCTTCAGTCATTATGATGTATCACATCAGTGGGCTTGTAGTCACAAACTGCACCTGATTTTGAAGGTACTGCCCCTGCAGTTGGTACATGAAGGCAGCCTGCACAAACAAACATAGAACAATGAATAGAATGAAATATAATGGAATGGTGTTTGGGTATTTTGATGTATGTAAGCACAGAGAGCAAACAGAACTCACTGGCAGAGCTGGCATGAAGATCTTCACATACAGCTGGGAGAGTCTTTGCAGACAGAAATAAAGGTAAGTTGTATTTAAGCAAATGAAATCACGCTGATATATATCATGTGTAACTTTTCATCTCGGCTTGTGCTGTTCATCAGCTGTGATGTGCTGATGATGAAGGTGTATGTCCTGTTTTGTGAGGGAGTGGAAAGGGTTCACCTGGCGACTTCTGGGCTCTGTTTGACAGCCAGCAGGATGGGCTGAGTGTTAATGAGGACCGCCCAGCAGGGGAAACAGGCCAAGAGCAGAATCAAAATCCCCCTTTGGAGTATCACTCCCACACGCTTTAGGTTACCACTCCCATAAGTCTTCATGAAAAAGACAAAACACTGGGTCAGAGATGCATAAATAAAAGAATACTTACTCATGTAATGACAGGCATAACTGATACCAGAAAACAAACATTGTCAAGCTGTTTTCAGGGGGATCCTTCAGGGGAACACAGCAGTAATGTTTAAGACTACCCTGGTTAGATAAAACAAATGAAGGATGGAATGAATGCTTGCGGAGGATACAACCTGAGATATGAGAGTATTACAGGCTGATGCCAAACCAGAGCCAATGGAAATACCCGTGACATTTGTTACCTATAATGAAATTAAACATTATTAAACAAAACTCTTGGTAGATGTGAAACAGGTTCAGGCATGGATAGATAAATGGATAAATAAATTAAGAAGAGCAGGGCTGCTCAGCAAACGGTTTATCCTTGAAACCAGAATGCCAATATAATTATTGGAAAACTAGTTAGCTCTCTCACCGCTATTGCTAATGCCACCCCTGCAAGCTCTGTTTTCCCCAGGTGACCACAGAACACCATGCTGACGAAACCGATCAGAAAGATCATCACCTGCGAAATGATCTGAAATGCAAAAACAAACAAAATCATGCTCACTCCTTTTCTTAGCCATCGAAACATAAATGAACCTCACCAAACATGAATGAAATGTTGCAACTGCAAGTGCAGTATAGACCTGATCCACTCATTATCACAGAAAACATTATTTAAAAAGCCTTGAGTACAGGCATAATATATATCGTCACATTTAATATAATTTAGTATCACATAGCCTTGTCATAAATCAGATCAATTCTGTGTCTCACAATTAGCTCTCTTTGTAACTGTCAGTGGGTGTGCTTTGGTTCTGCAGTGGCTCTTTTATATTTTTTAACCTCCTTAGACCAAATAGTTATGGTGGTTGCCAGTGTAGGTTTGTGATGGCTTATTTAAAATATTAGTGCTAGAATCAAAAGAATTATACGAGGAAACTAGATGTCCTCATCTACCAAGTACTACTTTTATGTGAATGTGATCAATAGAAGTCAGTGAAAAGTGGTTACAAGTTGGGTACCCACAATTCCTCAAGTATTTTCATCTTGCAAAGTTATGATTTGCGCTCCAGGAGGAAGAGGACATGAGTATCATAGACACACTGAATTAATAGTGTATATTGCATACATCCTCAATATTATATAAACATCTTACAGCATTTGCTAAAATAACTGCGTCACATAACTTTCTGGACAGTTCAGAAATATTCAAAATGGTGTTAGGTGGTCTACAATGCAAGGAGATACTGTTGATTGCCTACATTGTGATAGAAATATATGACCCATTTTGTACAGATACAGGCCTACTCACTCCAACAAAATGGATCTCCCTAAAATCAAAGTCAAAGAATCAAATCATTCAAATCAGAGTGTGTCATTCTCACTATTATTAAATACAACATTTAGGACAAGAATAGTATATCTGGCCTTACTAAAACCTTGAGCCTGGTGGACTAACTTTGCGCTGTAGTCACGTAGTGCATCCAAACAAAAATCTTACCACTGGTCCTGCAAGTTTTAAAAGCTGAACTATTTCATTCTTGTAGTCCACTGGTATCCAGATATTGATGCTTTCCAGGCAAGTACCACAGCATGCATGTGAATCAACACCATCAGTAGCAGCAGTAGGTGCTTGGTCTGTTTTTGACTGTCCATTTATTCCTTTTGTACAGGCAGTTTTTGTTGCTGAATCTTCCATAGTGGAATGAGATTCCGCACAGGACAGAAGTCTAGCCCATATGTATAACAGTTTCCCTTCAGACACAGGCAAGAAGGGTGGGAACTGGAATAATAAATAACCAAGGCAATGCCCGCCCTTGATGCTTTCTTTCTGTGAGCGCTGTTATTTACCTGACACACTTCATCCCTGACCCACCAACAAACTACACACTCTTGGAAACCTTTGCCAAAATAAATATAATTTAATAGTTAATAGTATAATTTAATAATCCTTTTAACTATTCAGTGGTATCACAGCTCTTATCATTTCAACCTAGTGCAAATAATCAAAAGCTCCATGTGTCAGTGCGTGAATATGAGCGCATTGTATGAGTAAGGATCTCCAATAAACTATTTGTTCCACTAGCACTGTGCCATCATGATGTTGGAGGTCATATACTTTCTTTCTAGATTACATTCTTAACAAAGTGAAGGACAATATATGATACTAGAGAGGTAATGATACATTATCTTTACCATCGATTATGTACCAATGAGCTAAAATGAAATCCAGACTCTACTGAGAGCATCATTACCACACTACCGAAACTACTGAAAAATGCTTATTAGCGAATGCATCCTGAACTAGTGAGTGAATCTTCACTGTCAAAGTCCTGTTGTCAAAATAGACCCAGGCTTTTCGCAGCTTACACATGCACAACGTCCAGGAGGTATATGTAAAACTGTAGAACATTAATCATCATTCATTAATCGAGAACCGTCAATCATTGGCTGAGTACTAGGCCAAGAGAAAAGTTAAAGAAAGCTTTAAATTGGTCCAGCAGTGTTAGCCACAAGCTACAGACATGTATAGTTGGGAGTCTTGGGAGGATAAAAGATTAGACAAGATAAGACGTTACATTACATTACAGGCATTTAGCAGACGCTTTTATCCAAAGTGACTTACAATAAGTGCATTCAACATAGGTAGGCAAGAGAACTGCTAGTCACCAGAAATTGTAAGTGCATTTCCTGCCTAAACAAGCATCTAAGAGCAGAACCAGTGCTAAGGTAAAAGTGCAATAAGTTAGCTACCTACTTTTTATTTAAACAGATGAAACAAATAAGTGAAGCAAATAAACGTATAAGCTAGTGCTAAGAGGAAGGGTCAGGGTAGTGTTTCTTGAAGAGGTGGGTTTTCAGCCTGCAGCAAAAGATGGGCAGCGACTCTGCTGTCCTGACATCAGTGGGGAGTTCATTCCACCATTGTGGGGCCAGGACAGAGAAGAGCCATGACCGTGTAGATTGGCCACGGGGGCCTCTGAGCAACGGGGCAACCAGTCGCCTCGAGGCAGCAGAGTGAAGTGGTCGGGCGGGGGTGTAAGGCTTGGCCATGACCTGGAGGTAGGAAGGAGCTGTTCCTTTCACTGCCCTATAGGCTAGCACCAGGGTCTTGAACTGGATGCGAGCTGCTACAGGGAGCCAGTGTAGTAGTTGTGTGGCAGAACTTGGGGCGGTTGAACACCAGACGAGCTGCAGCTTTCTGAACAAGCTCCAGATCTGACGCCGGGGCACCAGCAAGGAGGGAGTTGCAGACTTGGTGATGGGCTGCAAGTGCATGGATGTGTATCAGAGTGGGATTGGAGGTGTAACACACACACACACATAGTACCATTTAACTGGTACTGTAAGAAAAGCTAATTTGGGCCAACACATTGCTAATGGTTGTCAAGCCATTTTATAGTTGTAGATGCAAAAAAAGAATGAGAAAATGCCCAGCTCACAACTCTACAAATAAATCAGTTAATCACAGTAAACAAAAGACACATACTTGTTTCCTATTTCTTTTTTAACTTGTCCTCTCAGAGTAACACTGAACTGGAGGTTCATAGTGAAGGCAGAGCACCACAAAGAGAGGCAGTTCCAACGTCACCTCTCTCTCAGACTGTGGCACTTCGAGTCTCCCATCGGGTGGTGCTGTTTTGCTCTAATTGAAATTTTAACAAAATTTCTGACACATCAGGCTGCTTCATTTAACTTTTAAAGGATTTCTAATCATTTAATCAAATAATATAAACATTTACCTCTCCTTCAATTAGTTTAAGTCATCATCACAATCAGACCACCTTGCAACAGTCTAATACAGTGTCAAACATTTAGTACATAGCAGCTTTGCGATTTCAACAGTGTTCTCTGCCTAGGGGCCATGGCAGTGGAGCTGAGAGGAGGAAATAGCAGAGGGGAAAAGAGACGAATGGAGAGGAGAAAAGAAAATTAGTGGAGGCCAACGAGAGAGGAAGGGGGTGACTCCTATCGTAGGCTCTCATTCATTTTACTGGTTCAGTGATGCAGCAAGGCCCACCAGATCCACCCACCCACCCAAATGTATTCCTACAGCCCCCCCATCCCAACCAC